>CAEFZX010029547.1:0-18161 GCA_903066825.1 Alfaro cultratus
CTGAGGACTGGGTCACTCAGGACTGGGTCACTGAGGACTGGGTCACTCAGGACTGGGTCACTCAGGACTGGGTCACTGAGGACTGGGTCACTGAGGACTGGGTCATTGAGGACTGGGTCACTCAGGACTGGGTCACTCAGGACTGGGTCACTGAGGAATGGGTCACTGAGGACTGGGACACTCAGAACTGGGACACTGAGGACTGGGTCACTGAGGACTGGGTCACTGAGGACTGGGTCACTGAGGACTGGGTCACTCAGGACTGGGTCACTGAGGACTGGGTCATTGAGGACTGGGTCACTGAGGACTGGGTCATTGAGGACTGGGTCACTGAGGACTGGGTCACTCAGGACTGGGTCACTGAGGACTGGGTCACTGAGGACTGGGTCACTCAGGACTGGGACACTCAGAACTGGGACACTGAGGACTGGGTCACTGAGGACTGGGTCACTGAGGACTGGGACACTCAGAACTGGGACACTGAGGACTGGGTCACTGATAAACTGATGACATCAGTGGTCAGTTGATGTCCACTGATGGACATCAACTGTGTGAGTGAGTCAGTCTTCAGTGACCCAGTCACTCAGGACTGGGTCACTCAGGACTGGGTCACTGAGGACTGGGTCACTCAGGACTGGGTCACTGAGGACTGACTCTCTCAGGACTGACTCACTCAGGACTGGGTCACTCAGACGGAGCTTTAATCAAGCTGCAGGTCTTCCTCATTTCTTCCTCAGGGTGAACTGGAGGTTTCTGGACTGGTTCTGCTTTTAAAACTTCCCAAATGAGATCCATAAGCTTAACATCCACGGTCCACTGATTTCTGTTGCTGATGGTAGCAACAAATGGAAATTGCGCTCCTTTATTACTCTGTCTGTACGATGTAAGCCAGGTTGATGTTTTGGATCTCAGTGGGTTCTGACCTGGTACCATGTAGACGGATGATCTGTGAATTCCCTGGGAAATACAGACGTGGTGCTCAAACATTAGTATGTGTTAAAAACGGGTTTCTGGTGTTTTGTCAGGCAGTGGAACGTTACCTGTGGGTAAAATGGCTTCCCCAGAGCCGGAAACAAAAGTGGCGTTAAAACTTTCAGTCGATTCCCCGCAGCACTTCCTGCTGCTCCGCACGCGATTTGCTTTGAGCGATGAAGACAATAAAGCTGAGTGTATCAGCGCTTTCACATCGTCTTTTCTTCATATTGATGTGGGACAGAAGCAGAACTGAACCCCGCCACCTCACACACACACTCACACACCACGCCCGCACATACACGCACACACACACACCTACACACACACCAATCCCCAATGGAAATTACATCATGGAATGAGTGCAGCAATACAATGTGCTGACCTTGCAGTTTGTCTATTATGAGCTGGCGGCTAAACATTACAGTATTAGACTGTGAGTCGGTGTGTGTGGCCGTTAACGAGGATTACAACTGGAGTGTTTTCCAGAATAGAATATGTTGGTTATGGATTTTAATCTTTCAGTGTGACTCGCTCTCACTGAACAGAACATGAGCCGCACACAGAGGGCTGAAAACTTTCTAACACTGACGGGTTTCGTGGAAAACGGTCTGTTGATGCCGTGTTGCAGTTTTTTGTTATTTTTGTTTTCTTTTCTAGATTTTGAGCCACATTTGGAGAAGAAAGTAGAATTTCAGGTCGTAATCTTAGATTGAGTCAGGTTTTTTTTAGATTTAACAGTACACTCCAATTCTTTTAAACCCTGACCTGATAAGGTAGAATAACAATTGATTCCTTTAAAACTGCAGGGCGAGTTATATTTGGAGTGGACCGCCCATAAACGGTCTCTTGTTGAATTATTAATGATCAGTTCTCTGCTACTTTCAACTCTTCAGCGCTCAGGTTGTCATCCAAAGGAACAAAGTTAACGCGTCCAAATGTTTGAGTGTCCTGTACTTTTCAGCTCTTGCATAACCAAATGCTTTGTCTTCTCATCATCTTGTGCTTCTTTTAAAGATTATGCTTCTGACGGATCCGGAGATAGAAAGCAGCCTTCTGATCAGCTCTGATGAAGGAGCCACATACCAGAAGTACCGACTCAACTTCTACATCCTGAGCCTCCTGTTTCACCCCGAACAGGAGGACTGGATCCTGGCATACAGCCACGACCAAAAGGTGAGGGAGAGGACATGACTGCAGTTTCTTTTAAAGGGGTAAAGCCTCGACATTCACCAAAGTAAAACCACATCAGGATCCAAGTGACTCTTAGCTGGAGGACTAACGCTCCACAGGAGGCCGGTGACAGTTCAGCCGGAGAACAGGTGGAGCTCCGATGAAAGAAAAAGTCTTACAGTCACTGCAGGAGGATGAAACACTGCAGCAACTTCCTCCCTAAAGCTAAACTGAATTTACTAATTATGTCACTGAAACAGAAGTAACCATATCAGAAACATCCATAAGCTGAAGGGATATTATTCATTAATCTGAATGTTTCTCTTCTGTGAAATTTAATCTGCAGCCTAACAGAAAAACCAAACAAAAAGTTTGTAACCAAAAAGCTCCAGATATGTTTTTTCAAGTTTTTATTTCAGGAATTATTGTCTGAGAAACAATGCTCTGAACTTTTAATATTTTCTTGCTTTGCAACCACAAACTTTAGTGTGTTTTATTGGGTTTCATGTAATGAATCAACACAAAGTGGCCTTTAACTTATACCTGGTTTTTAACCCTTTCATGCATGAATTATGAGCCTTTGGGTCAGGATTTTTTCCCCCTATTTTTTATTTTATTTTCTTAAGGCATAAAAAAAGGTAGGAAAAAAATTTGTAACAAAACTTTTTTTTAATCTTATTTTTTTTGGTGATCAATTGTAATTTTCTCCAAATACAAAGTTGTTATTTGAAAAATACGTCAGTAGTATTGTTCTTTATATGATGACATAAAAGTCCAAAAAAGAAGCACAAGAAAATGGCTTTTAGAAATCTGTCCACTGTAGTGACCACTATGGATGAAGGGGGTAAACTTCTGAAAAGTGCGGCACCTATTTGTATTCACCTCCCCTTCATCAATAACTTGTACAATAATTTTTCTCTGCAATTACAGCTGCAGGACTTTGGATCTGTCTGTGAAAATAGAATAAAAAATCCCATGATTCTTTAGAGAATATTTCCAGAGGATTAGAGACATTAAAAAAAGTTTGAATGTTTTCTCAGAATTCTGACTTTAAGCAAAATTCTGAAAGATTTTATTTATGGTTTTTGTTGGCTCTAATCCTGTTCCTCAATCATATTATTTTCCTTAGTGACTGTGTTTCTTTACCCAATATGTCCTCATTAGTTATATGATCATTCTGAGTTACATTTTATTAAAGAAATACCAAACAAAAATATTCTGAGGCATTAAATTTAGACAGCTTGTATAAAGGATCCAACCCATGAAATCGCTGTAAGCGCAGCGTTTTGTGGGAGAAAACAGATTTAAAGTTGCACTTTAAGGTGAGAGTCGGTGACTTGAGGTTCTTATGTGAAGCAGAGATCCAGAAAATGGAGCTGCAGCAGCTCCAGCCTGTAAATCCTGTTGTAGAGAAGCATGACAGAAGAAGATCTTCCACAGAGATACTGAGGTTATTAATCAGCTTGAAGGTGAAATATGAAAGTAAATATGAAGGAGGACCTGCGTTCAGCAGCAAAGCTTCAGTCAGACGGTGGATGTTACAATATGTGGCTGAGCTGCAGTTAAAGGGCCATTCCAGGCTTTCTGTTTGCTGTCTGGTGTTTAAAACCAATGAAATCTCAGCAGCTGTGGCTGAAAACAAATGAAATGTAATGCCCTGATATTTCATATCTACTTCCTTTTCGTACAAAATAACAGAGAGAGAAACAGAGACAGAGCTAGAAAGCTTTCATGTGTGGTTCTGTCAGTCTGCTGGGTTTCCTTTGATACAAAACATTTTAGCCAATTTGAATAATAAATTGAACTTGACTGCATTGTCTGATAAAAGGGATCAACTTGAATTGGATGGAACTGACTTTAAATCTTCCTCTGAATGGGTTTATTTATCTTTCTAAATAAGCTTGAACTGAATTGGAAGCAGATCCAGCTCCTTCTGCGAAACGCTGCGAGATCAACGCAGGTTCAGGGAGGGGAGGCGGGTACAGACGAGTCCAGTGCAGGTCCAGTTAGACATTAAAATTCACTTCATCAACATGGACGGTTGGCCCATAATGAAACTTTTTTACAACAAGTTTGAAAGTTTTCTCTAATCCACAAAAAGTCATTTGACTGTGTAGGATTGGTATAGTTTCTAATAACTGGTTCCTGTGTTTCCTAGTGAAAACATCATTCACAAATATATAATTATAATGCAAATTGGATTTAAGTGTCATAAAGATGACATTTTTTGTTGTGCTATTAAATTTATAGATGGTATTGTGTGTCAGGGCTCTTTGAATCACTATAATTAATTTCAGAGAGCTGGTTGATTAGTTTGTCTGGTTTGACTTGAAAATTATACTGACCATCATTTGCATTGACCATTTAAGAAAATCTGAGAAAATATCACTTGCATAATAATTTGGAACACAGTTTATTATTGAGGTCAGGCCTTGTTCCAGAAACGTAAACTCTTGATCAATATTTGTTATAGTTTGCTGTTATCAGTGCAGGTGATGCCGAATCACCGAGACGTTTTTGGAAGTGAAATAAATCCTCTGAAAACATGAGTAGAAGTTTGTTCCAAAGAATCACTTCCTGAAGGGAAACCATGCAGGTGGGCAGATGACATGCTGTGTCATTGACACATGGGGAGCATCATGATTGAATTTAGCAATTTAGTATTGGCTTCTGCTGAATACCACGATGGTATTGACCCTCTGCACAGGACATCATGCTCTTCAGAAAACCTCAAAACATCCTGTAGACTCCTGTGAATCATTTTTATTTGTTTAGCAATCAAATATTGTGATATAGAAAATGTATGCATCTAATCATTACTTACCATGGAGAAAATGCCCCACCATGATGTTGCCTGCATGTATGAAAACACCTCTTAGGATCTAGACTTTTGTATGCTTTTAAGTTTTCTCTGGTGCAAGAGGAAACATGGTTTATGACATAGTGGCATAAATCTTGTGGAGAGAATTAAGGGAAATCAATAAGCAAGTCAGGAGGCTGAAGGCATGGCTCAGTTATTGGCTATTTAGGAAAACCGAACCCCAGCCAGATGAACTTCTTTAACAGACACATCAGCTCGACTTGAACCAGTAGAAACTGGACATACTGGCAAAAACCACTGGAGAAAAGAATCAGCGTCTCTGTTCAGTCCACTCATCCTGACGTCCGTCATGGCGCCTCAACATGATTAGGTGACATATTTGCAAAGGGTCAATAGCGCTTTAGTGTTAGCAGAACTAATGTTTGAGTCGCGGTGCTCACCATCATTATGTTGTATAACTAACCAAATCTGTGTATATTTCCTTGGGAAAAGGGAAGAAATGGATAATTCATTCCCTCATCGTCCACCACTCCCACCAACTCAAGCTCTGCATGTGCTGCATGGATCCTCTCCACCCTAAAACTGCTTCTCTTTCACTTTGCCTGCCCTCTTTTTGGCAGAGCTGCCACATTTGTTGATTGAGAGACCTTTCAGAGGCTGCGGCGGCGGCGGCGGCGGCGGCCCCTCCGCCCCACCGGTAGCCGCTTCACCTCCTCCGGCTCCTGTTCTCCGCCTCTGCTCTCTTACTGGGATACACACTAACTCGTTTTAGGAGGGTAATTAGTCAAAGTGATTTCCTCCTGCCCCAGTTCTCTGCTCTCTTCCTTTTTCTTGCATCTGCTTAGCCAGCTTCACCCATGCATATTAATAGCAATCAGTGATATTTGTTTTTATGTGTATTAGAACACATTACAGCATGATTTTTCAAAAAAATATATTTGTATTGATTAACTTTTAACTGGGATGTCATTGAATACATTCATACAATAAAATTGGGACACTTTACAAATATGTGTAGAGTTAACTTTTTTTTTTTTTTTTTTTTTTTCCCTCCGAAGAGTTTTTTTTTTTTTTTTCGGGGCTAGTGGCTCGCATTTTACACAAAAGTAGGCTGAAAGGAAGGGGGAGGGAGAGGGGGAATACATGCGGCANTTTTTTTGCGGCGCTAGTGGCTCGCATTTTCCACAACAGTAGGCTGACAGGAAGGGGAAGGAGAGGGGGGAAGACATGCGGCAAATGTCGTCGGGTCCGGGAGTCGAACCCGCGACGGCCGCGTCGAGGACCCAGGGCCTACAAATGTGGGTCACGCCAACCGCTACACCACCACGGCACGCCCCAGAGTTAACAACTTTAACAATAACAACAGTTAAGGCGGTATGAAGTCATGAAAATAACCAGTAGTGAGAATAAAAACTAAAAACAGAAGAAAAGATGTAAAATGACATGGATGTATGACATCAGGTGTCCATCATCATTACTCAGGAATTTAAATGTGGCTTTCTGACGCTTAACTTCAGACATTTAAATAATTCTGCACCCAAATGTTGATGTGAGTGTGAACACTATGGTGATCGTTAGTTCATCTCAAAGCGGGATGAGATATGCTGACAGAAGTCTGCAACAATCCAAGAAGAAGCTGAGCTGAAACAGGTTGAACTGTTGCCAGGAGGAAACATTTGCCCTGTAAAAAATGATTCCTTAAAACAACTGAGTGTAAAGTTGAGGGCGGCTCTGATGGCTGCAGCCCGCCTGTGTTTGGACGGGTTGTACTGAAATTAAAGCATTCTGATTCTGATTCTGATTCTGGAATATTTGGAACCTGAACTGGTTTAACCCAAATTCAGCACTGCAGGAAAATAACCTTTTGAGAAGGAGCCAAAAGTGAAACATGAAGGTGGTGCTGATCAATATATTTAAATATCAGTTTTTAAATAGTTTTATAGACTCTCCAGAATCTTGCTAATCACTTCATATTTAACTCAGGTGTGTTGAAGCAGAAATACATCTAGAAGTTGCAGAACACTGTCTGAATTTAAAGACCCCTGTTCTTCAACTAGACTTTTTCCTTCTGCTTAACTTTCCTTTAATATACTTGTATGAAGCTCTCTGTGAACAGCTTCCCTAGCAGTGACATTTCCTTCCTCTCCCTTGCAGAACGGGTCAGCAACAATCTGATGTAAAATTATCATTTTGTCCAAAGCTGCAGAGAGAAAATCCCTTCAGAGATAAATATCAGATTTTCCACCTTGTTATTCTGGGCACAGTAAGGAGGTGCAATTAAAAAACTAATGAATGCAAACAAACATGTTGGATATCCACTGATAAATAACTGTTTACACGCTGTGCATCAGTGCTCACACTCAAAATGGAAAGTCAGAGTTTAACATTGAAACAAGTTTTGAGCTTCATTAGATTGGATTTGAAGCTGCACAGTAAACAGATTAGTCTTTGTTTATAACGGAGTACATGTGTTTGAGGATTCAAATACGTTTATTTCAGTCTCTAAGGGTTACAGATTAAAAACATGAAACGTGAGAATAACTTCATTCTGGAAAAGTAAATCAATAAATGAATAGATAAAGATAACATAAATATAAGTGCAGTGGTGCAGTATCATTTAATGTCCTACCAAATTAAAGTACAAAATGCTCTAAAGAGGTTTTTCTATTTTTTAATACATAACTGTAACATGTCTGTTTATGATATACCTTATACCTTTACATTTCACATTTTATTTACATGTTATAATTTAGTAATTGGTACTTTATCATAAAAATAATTAGAATTCCAGTTTCATTTTTAGTCATCTTTGTGTTTTTCTCATGTTTCATCCAGAGAAATACAAAAAGTTCACTAACGACTAAATTTAGACACCAGAAACGTTAAAGAGAAATTTTCCTCTGCTTCTCCTGTGTCTGTCGACTAGCCTTCGAAACCAAACTGATTTATAATCAAACTTTATTTTAACACATTTGTACGACTCAAAGTTATTTTAGGCATTTAAAGAAGAACAAAATGATATGTCTTTATATTTGAAGATGGCTTTTCAAATCTGCTTGGGCTGAAATCTCACAGAATGATCAGAGGAACAAACCAGTGGTTCTTGTTTCATGTTCAGTTTCTTTGATTACTCTCAGACTGCCGGTGTCATTTGCTCTCTTCCTTAATAACTCTCCTCTGAAGAACTGTGACGTTCTCCGGCAGAAATCTGAGTCCACAGAATGTCTTAATGCAGTCACAGTCCATAAATTACAATATGAATATTCCCACGAGGCTCGTTTAACTCATTAAAACACCTTTTGAAAATGGACAACCTTTAATTGGGCATTAAACATACTTGTTTTATGAAGGCTGTATCTTTTATTGTTATGATGTAATATTCTAATTTTAAATGTCATGTTTTTTCATTAACCAAGCAGGAAAGTATCATAATTAACAGAAATCAAGACTTTCAAACATCCATCTGCGTGTAATTCTGCTATATAATGTGTTTGAAGTAGCCATGAAGTTTCTGGAATAAATTATTTTCAATAATATTCACATTTATTGACATTAGTAGTCTTACTTTGGTTCATGATGCTGATGCCTGAGTGCAGAGAAAACACGATGTTAATGTCCTAAAGGTTGGACTTGTGCACTTTGGGTCTTATTCTTTGTACTTATGTAGCAAAATGATTGTTGGAAATTAACATTGATTTTAATATTTTTTTTTACAGCTTTACAGTTCTGTTGAGTTTGGAAGAAGATGGCAGCTGGTGCACGAGAAAGTGGCTCCTAATCGTTTCTATTGGTAAGTAATCGTGATAATAACCTGTTCGCTCTACTTTGTTTATACCATTTAAAACTGATGATTAATCCTCAAATGTAATTTCCAAAAAACAGAATGTCTAACGTTTAACAAGGAAACTTTTTTTATGCATTTTTTTCCATTGTTCATTAAAACAAAGATGTTTATCAGACCTGTCACAATATTGACATTTTAAGAATAAAAAAGGTCTTTTGTCTCTAGTATTAATATTTTTTCTGCTTCTTGTTATAAGATGTTGCCAAGAATGTGTCTGGACCAACACTGATGTTTTTAACAAATAGAGAAATGAGATGGTATGATTCTTTTGACTTATTGACTGTTAGTTTTGTGCCAGAAAACAACAATAATCTCTGTTTTTATATTTTTCTTGAATTTGTCTCCAGTAAGAAGCCAAATACAAATCGTGAGAAAAGACAAAGTGGTGCATATGCTCTATGGGAGACTTTTTCCGTTTCATAAATTAAAATTTAAACTATTTACTTTGTTGCTGGAAGATTCAGGAAAAACTAAGTCAAACATGAAAAAGCACAGGGGTGAGGCCCTGCAGCCAGTGACGCTTATCACTGGCTACTTTAAAAGTTTCATCACCAAATAAACCTCAGAATGCATTAATAACTCAAAGAGCAGATTTGAGGATTAAACCTTTAGCAGCGAATCTTGGACTAACTTTTTAGCTCATAGGTCAAATGACAAAAGTGGTGTTTGTTTGTTTCGTTAAATTTCAACAAAACCTAAAAGAAAATTAAACTTCAAATGGCTTATTAGCCATCTTGTGTAAAAATAACCTGTTTCTGATATAACAGTCAGAAAACAACATAAAAAAGCTTCTTAATTCAGAGCAAAATCACCTAAAACACCTGCACATGATTTAATTAGCACCTCTCTTATCTTATTTGTCAGCTGCTGCAGAGTACATGTGTGTCACATTATCTTCACAACAATAACTTTAAACATTAGCTCAAATAAATAATGACAAATTGCACATTCTGAAATTCAGATTTCATTATAGAACTGATTAATCGGGTGGCTCTAATTGCTGTGTATTAATTAAAGCTGGATTGTTTTGTGCCAAATAAATTTGATCAACTGTTTGGAAGAGAGCGCAGAGATCCGAGGATGTTTCTTATTAAACTATAAACACGTCAGGTATTGTCATTTTCTTTAACGCAGGTGGTAAACATGTCAAATTATTATTAGAATTGAATAAGAGGTTGTGCAGATTAATATTATTCATGTGTTAGACTGATCATCAATGTTGCTTTCAATGAATTAGAATATGATCAAAAGTTTATTTATTCCACTAATTCAATTGAACAACTGAAACTCATGTAAACTCATTGCACTGAGCTTGATATATTTCTAGTGTTAATTGTGATAATTGCAGCTTACAGATAAAGAAAAGATTCTAAGAAAATTATAATGTTGCATTCAGCCAATAAAAAAGGATTTTTTAATGCAGAATTGTTTCATTATGATCTGCATAACCATGAAGAAGGATAATACTTCTCCAGAGGTATTGACAGCTTCCACAAGCCCCTACAAGTCCTAACTGGGTGTAACGGTAAACCAGTGCAGTATATTTGCAGAAGAAGGTAAATTATTCCTGAACAATAACATTTTTTCACCGATGTTTTGATGCGCTTCAGAAAACCTTGTAGTTTTATGCTGGGTGTCCTGGGATACTCATCTTCCAGAAATCTAGATTATACATTCATTTGATTTGAAACATTCAGGAGTGAAAAGCAACCAAATACAGAGACATTAGAATTGAATCATTCATTTGTTTTTTGATAATTTTCCAATTAATTTTGGAATAAAATATAGAAATACAAAGATTTATTAAATAGATACTTCCCTCAGGACACTGACCATAACTTCTTTCATAAAATCTATAAAAACATTTTGTGTTCCTGCTGCATTACTTTGTTGTGCTCCCTCTTCACAAGTTACGTCAAAGTTAGTTGTTTTCTGCATGTCTTCATCCAGAAACCAACACATGACAAATGGTCTTCAGCTCAGCAGAGTGCAGAGGAGCGGCGCCGTAGTAACAAGCCGCGCTGCCAGGAGTGAAGCGGGTCTCAGGGCTGATGCTGCTGATGCTGCTGATCCTGTCAGGCTTCTATTTTGGGTTGTGCGCTGTGCGATTGGAGTTGTGCTAGCCCTGGTAATGAAGCTGCTCAGGGAACTTATGTCTGCTGCACATGCAGCCACGGAACATGTGTAAGCTCATTTGTGATTCAGAGAACCTGAGAGGCACTGAGCGACTTGCCGCTAACCTCCATCGGATGCGACTAGAATCAGTTTGGGAGCTCAGCGTCTGCATCCATTTGCATATGACACTGATGATCTCTGCAGGAACATTTCGGAGCTGCGTGTGTGTTTCCTGGGACAAGAGCTCCCTCTCATGACTCCGGCTCCTTTGCTCCTACTGGGTCTGACCTCAGCGCAGACACAGACGCTGCTGTTGGTCTTCATTTGAACTTTCTTGGAAAAAGTATTTGCTCTCCTACTGATTTCTTCTGTTTGCTTTTTTGCCAGACTGAATGTTTCACATAATAACTTTTAATATCAAAGTAATTAGAAAACACAGCTTTGAGATGATGATGCCCTTTATTAAGAAATAAACCCACCCGGCCCTCTGTGAGTAATACATCCACTTGTTAAATCATGAATGAGCTTTGATTAATTACTAGAGGTGAACCGATTGCAGTTTTCTGGCTGATCTTTAAAAAGCCTGACCTGCTGATGTAATTTTGGCTCATACTGATTTATGTGTCTGAAAAGTTAAGTTGGCAACAGTTGAGTGACTGTAGTTACATGTGCAGACGTGACCTGCTGGGCGGGTCTGTCAGTCTGTCCTCTGACACAGCAGAGCAGACACGCACTGGTTTTGGGATCGATGCATAACTTTGTTTTCTCATGTAAATATTGGCTGATCGGTATTTTGAGTGCTGTTGGCGTCTTCACCTCACCAGATTGTTGTTCCTTTCCAGGCACCTTGGAAGTTGGTGAAGTTGTGCCAGAAACTTTTACATCCATGTGAGAATTTCAAGGCCAGAACCGATGCTGACTAAAAAGAACATAAAGTCACATCTTATATTTGTCAGAAACATGTTGATGATGAACAGATAAAACTGGAATATCTCAATTCCAGTTTTATCTGTGTCTCGTTACATGTGGCATAAACTAGCAGCATCTCAGAAGACGTAGTGGTCCGGGTTCTGACGCGCCCAGAACCCGGACCACTTCTGCTCCCAACCAGAACATCGTCCAGGAGACGCTCCAGCTTATCATTTCATGACCTTCAGGTGAAACAGACTTGGGTTATGAAGCAAGGCAGTGATGAAAGAACATCAGGATAACTAAAAAAAGGTTCTGGAGTGGCCTAGTCCAAACCTGGATTGAAACTGAGTTGTTGTTATTCAGCCCTGTTAGTGTTATTGTAAATGCTTGTTGCCAAGAATGGAACAAGCATTTATTACATTTAGGGGCCATATACTTTTGACTTTCACTAACTTTGCCCTTAATAAATAAAGTGATATTTTGAAAACCTCTTTATACCAAAGTTATCTTCTTAATTCTTGGAGGGTTTAAAGCATTAAACTGTTTGCCCTCTTGCAGAAACCTGACAGGGCAAACTTCCTTCACGGTTTGCTCTCCCATAATCCACTGCCTGCCTCAGATGATTCTTTGGATTATTTAGTAAAATGTAAACATGGATTTGAGAAGTAGGCCATCATGTTCAAAGTTTTGTTTGATCTTATGTAGTTAATAAAAGAACAATGATCTGAGTTTCGCTGTTTCTCAGCCTGTCACACACAGACTTCCAGAAATCTGTTCGGTCCGTCGGAACGTTGTCGCTTCTCCTTCCACCTTCTCCAATCAACTCCTCATCTTCGCCTCCTTCCTCTGATCCTCCAGTCTTTTTAATACATTTTTAATGCCCTAATGATTATATGCTATTCCATCTGCAGGCATCCCGACTGCAGCAGGAAAATCAATGGATTTTCCTGCTCTAATGAAGGGAGGAAACATCTTTCTGTCTCTCTCATTCGGGGAGGAAAAGGACCTTCATGGTCTTTTGAACATTTAGATCACTCATTCAACCTGAGGCTCTCTGTGCTCAACACAGATCGTCATGTTGGAGACAGTAATTCCTACATGCAGCTCTGCTGATATTTACCACTGCTGTGGTTGCAGTTGGCTGAACCTCTCTGTTGTTATAAGCTTGTCTGACTTTGCAGCATGTAATCTCTCAGGTCAGGCAGCAGCTTCAGAAAGGGGGGGCATCCATCTGATGGGAAAAGAGCAACAGTGGTGTTCCTGAAACATATTTGTCTGCCTTTCAGGTCCAAGATGGGTTTGGACAAAGAGCCGGGCTTAATTCACCTGGAAACCAGCATCTCTGAAGGACGTGAGTAATTAAATTCTGAGTTCAGAGCTCTATTTTCCTGCTGTCTTTGTGCTCTGCTGGAAGCATTGTGCTCAAGTAGTGAGCAGTCGGGGGTTCTTGGACAGTCCTGCTGCAGGATAATGTAAAGCGACGGCCGGGTCCAGGGACCCACAGGAACAATGGAGGGAAAAGTAATGGTTTGTAAAGCTTTTAAAGATCAGCGGTTTAGGTCAGTGGTGCACATGTAGATTCATTTCACTCGCCTGAATCACGTCGATACGAAAGCATTTTAAAAAGGACAATAACTTTGTTCTGCACAGAAATCCTTGGAATACATAAAACGTTACTGAACTCTGTTACTACTGAGTGAAAATATGTAGGATGTGATGTAGTATTTCTGCTTTGCTCATCCAGTTAGCCTCTAAACCTACAGATCTCTCAGTCCTGGATGTTTTATGCATGAGACCCTGAGGACAGATTCGTTCCTGGTGAAGCCTCAGTGACTTTCATCAGAACGTTGTCCATGGATGGACGTGTCCAGACCACATCCCCAGTCTGGACATGGTCACATGGTTAATTTATCTGTGTTCCTCTTCGTTTCCACACTGCCATCTATTTTCTTTTTTTTGGTTTTTGTTTGAGCCTGATGTGACAGAGGTAAGCCAATCAAACGCAGCCCCTACACAGTGTTACAGTCACACAGCCAGAGACCATCACCATTGATCACGCCTGTATGGAGGGAGCCGACAGGTTTTTGGCAGAGGCCGGCGTTGGGGGACAGGCGGTGGGCCGCAGAGCCGTGATTGAAGGCAAGGAAAGCAATCGGCCTCTCGGTTCATCTGTCATCTCTTACCGGGGCCACTTCACTGACACTGGGCCAAAAGAGAGCACTTAGCTGTGGGTGAAGGCTGCCTTTCTTCATCGGCTAAAACCATATCAGAAACCACGACCTGACATGTGTGTGTGTGTCTGTGTGTGTGTGTGTGTGTGTGTGTGTGTGGGAGCAGAGGCGCTGTACGTCACCTGCAAGCTGCAGAACTGCACAGACGCCAACAAGGGCAAACCATTCCCCGGATACATTGACCCCAATTCCCTGGTGGTGCAGGATGAGTATGTGTTTGTCCAGGTAAGTAATCGTCCGTTTGCTCCGGGACGGCGCTGTGGCTGTGGGAGATTCATCCAGGGCATATTCAGTTATGTTCTGTTGTTTGGTGTAATATGATGTTGTTTGTCATGTTTGTGCCTGAAGGTGTCCACTGCAGGGAGGCCGGTCTACTACGTTTCTGCAAAACGAGACGTCTTTACCCCGATGAAGCTGCCAAAGTACACCCTGCCCAAGGTAGCACAGCACAGCGCTTTGTTACAGCTTACATAACACACACCAACAGGCGCTCCTGAGACTTTGACCATTAAAAAGCAATTACATAACCCTAGAAAGTATTAGAACAAAAATTCTGCACAGCAGTTCTGAAGTTTGTACATATAAACGTTGGATCAAAAGGAGCTCTTGCCTGGTTTCGGGATCCAATTCATCTCTGGCTCCCTGCGATGGTCTCTCTGGTGTTTCCGGGCAAATCAAGGCCAAAAGTATCTCAGAGCGTTTCCAGGATTGTTATTCGGCTCTGCTTCGCGTGTGCCTGACCTCGCTTATCACGTCTCTACTGACAATTAAACATGTTTTACTCAATCAGGCCCAGTGCGCCCGGGTAGCTGCAGGCTGGCTGCAAGGTATTATTGGAACAGTCAGAGGTAGATGAAGCTCCCAAGCAAACAGCACGAACTCAGCCAAATAGTTTCTGTCCAATAACTCTTAGCAAGTGGTAATGATTGCTGCATCCTCTTAGTTAAAACACAGACGACAGAAGTGTTCAGATGACTGTGATTAACCCAGCAGGAACTCAGGAACAATAAGGATCATATGAACGTCTTTAGGTTTATAATTGGAACAGAATAAATCATGACTTTGATTGAAGGACCAAAGTAAAAGCAAGCTGAGGTGCTCTCATACTCGGAGTATGAATGTTAAACTCTCATCAGGATTATTGAGTTACAGCTGAAGTACATAACTTTTAAAAAACATGTTTTTTCCATATTGTTAAAACTGTCAACATGTTGAGACAGATAATCTAAGAAAAGGTCAATCTCCTCAATGAGCTGCAGAAATTTACACTAATGGGGAAAATCAACCAATCAGAGCCAAGAGGAGTGTCTTAATGCTATCAATCATCCTCATGCATGCACTGCTAAATATGCTAATGGCAACGAAAGAACTTCCTGTTCCAGGAGAATTGTTTATCTACCGTCATCAGTGGCTATGCTAACTAGTCTGAGCATTCATAGCTGCTGAACCAAGTGTAGCAAAGCAGAGATGTAGAGGGAGGGTGTGAGCAGCGTATATGCAAGGATGATTGACAGCGTTAAGACCCTCCTAATACATAGCAAAATGTAATACATAACAAATCAAACCTTTTGATCCAGCCTGTCAGCCTGATTGATCTGGTCCGTCTCCTAGGAGCTGCATGTGATCAGTACAGATGAAAACCGCGTGGTGGCTGCTGTTCAGGAGTGGAACCAGAATGAAACCTACAACCTGTACGTGTCGGACACTTCGGGCGTCTACTACACTCTGGCTCTGGAGAACGTGGTCAGCAGCATGGGCCTGGAGGGCAACGTCATGGTGGACCTCTATGAGGTAAACAGACTTTAACAGGACCGTTCTCCGCTGGAGTCTGCGTTTCATTCCAGGAACACGCTTTGATTTCAGCTAGAGGTGAACGTTAAAAGCTGCTGGTCTGAAGTTTTATTTGATCAATATATCAGAGCTTGAAGGCAGAGGGGATGAAATAAACCAGCAACTTTCCTCTGAAGTGTCCACATCAACAGGAAAGGGAATTCTTCCTGGAATATTAGCCTTCCTGAAGCTAAGATTATCACTTCCTTTGATTAAAAAAGCAGCTAACATTTAATGAAACCTACCTAATCTTTATGATTTTTTGAATCATTTGACCACCTGCCATTATTTGAAACTTCTATCTGCGGATCTGATAATTAAACCTGCGACGATGCAGCGCATGTCTTCCTGCAGCCACAGAGATAGAATCAAATCCACCGTCCTGATTGGGGTCACCACCCAGGACGAAACTTATGCTAAATCTTCACTCCGAGGGAAAATGAAGTATCTGCCAATTACCAAAGTGGAGTTTCACGGGTTGATACAGGCGCAGCGACTCGGCGGAGGCCGGCTGCGGCGCCCCGCGGGCCTCCAGCGGGGCGTCAGATTCATTTAAGGCACACATTGATTACTCACAAGTCTCCAGACGCTCCATCATTTTCCACTCAGTGTTTGTCGCTGTGTTTGGTTCTGGTAGGAATACAGAGCAGGTCTGTGTGTGCTGCAATCAACCCGGCGTCCGACTCGCTTTGCACTGAGCTGTGCTTTTATCAGCTCCATGGTGACGTTACGGTACAGACAGTTACATACATGCTGCTGCTTGTAAAGTTACACTGTAAAAATGTAATAGTAATATTTCGGTTTATTTGGCCTGTCATTGAGAAAAAACTGTTAATTTTTCAAAGTTATTTTTTTCACCATGTTGTACGTACATTTATAAATATCATAGTTCAAAGCTAAAGATCTATTGACAAATTAAATATTTAGTTCATTTAAATATTTAATTTGGATGTAAATATTTAGCTCAGACCTAAATATTTAGTTTAGGTTTGCGTGTTTGCTGGCTGTGACTCGCTGTGACAACGTTGTCGTCATGGAGTCGTTCTTCTCCTGCTGTTAACTTTTTACTTTCATGAACATCATAAATAACTACATACAAGCTCTTCTCCTTCCTTTTTGTTTATCTGCTTCCTCTTCTCAAACCTCTAGTCAGACAGCCGCTGGTACCGAGCCCGGTTCTGGTTCTGGTTCTGGTTCTGGTTCTGGTTCTGCTGGAGGTTTCTTCTTGTTAAAGGGGAGATTTTGCTGCTTGCTCAGTGTGAGGGTTTCCTGTAATGTGAGTGACTGTTGCTGCATGTTCCTCCAGGAGGAATAAATGCTGCAAGTCAACAGCTCAAATTAAATCTGCTGGTTTTCCTTGTAGACTCATTTGAACAATTCACTAATTGATAGCTGGGGATCAACTGGAATATATGTGATTGAATTGAAATGATTTTTTCAAAATTCCTTGAAATAATGTTTCTTGAGAAACAATTGTTTAGAAATCAACAGAATTAAATTGAACTTTTATTTTGATTTGTGGAATAAAAAGGATGTGTGGTTTTCTACGGTGTATGTAAACATCTGGTTCCGACTGAAGTGAATAATATTCTGTGGACATCCGAGATCTGCCTGAGTTTCTCTCAGAGCTGCTTCTGTGTTCCTTTCCCAGGTGGCAGGAATAAAGGGCATGTTCCTCGCCAACAAAAAGACTGAGAACCAAGTAAAGACGTACATCACTTATAACCGCGGCAGAGACTGGAGGTTACTGCAGGCTCCGAGCAGAGACCTGAGAGGCAACAGCATCCACTGCGTGTTGGTGAGCACTCCTGCTGCGTCTTCTGTTTTTTCATCCATGTGTGCGCCTCCATCTGAGAGACAGGAGCCGCCTGATCCCAGCAGCAGCGAGAGGCCGCGCTCACAGAGCAGCAGCCGTCAGAGCTGAGTGCTCCGAGGCGGCCGAGCTGAAAGGTCAGCCGTTCTGATTCAGTCCAATAAGCCAACCTCCCATTTAAACTACTGGAAGAAGAAGAGGTGTCAGACGGAGAAGCACGCGCCTCTCCTTCATCTGTCCGTCTTCCTGAGAGCTCCTGAAAGTTGGGGCAGCTCATCGTTCACCTGAGATTTCAGTCAGATGCTAAAGTTCAACAATCCAACTAAACAATCCGGTTCATCTGGAACGTTCCCAACTCATCCCAACCTGAGACCGGAACGCATCGGGGGGGGGGGGGGGGGGGGCGGGGGGGGGGGGGGCGCGGGCGCGCGGCCGCGCGTGGGGAAGTTC
>CAEFZX010029548.1:0-25646 GCA_903066825.1 Alfaro cultratus
AGAGAGAGAGAGAGAGAGAGAGAGAGAGACAGAGAGAGAGAGAGAGAGAGAGAGAGAGAGAGAGAGAGAGAGAGAGAGACAGAGAGAGAGAGAGAGAGAGAGAGAGAGAGAGAGAGAGAGCATAAAGGCCCACTGTACTTCATATTTCTCAGTTCTCTTCATGACAGCACCAACCATTGGATCTGTTTGTAATGAAAACTTGATGGGCTTTCATAAAGGTCCACACTTATTAGTGCTATAAATAGACATTTAGATGAGCGTTATGGCGGTGTTGGGTAGAGCTCCGTCAGCTGCGTATTTAATTCTGTTGACCAACCAAGTCAGACGCCAATAAAAACAAAGTTCATCTCCCAGCAGGAACTTTAGAAATGTCAGACAGCCAATAAATAAAGAAAGATATTAAATTTTGATTTTAAAGGATTTTCACCCAATCAAGAAGTTTGTTTCTAACAAAAATGAGACATCTCTCAAAAAATAATAAAATAGATCATTTGCAATTTCTTAACAGAATAGCATCCAAATGTATGCTTTTACCAAACACCAGCAGGCTAAACCTTTCTCATATTTGTTGACACTTTTTGCATGTTTCTGCTGGTATTTTTACTATTTGAATCTGTGGTGATGAGCTCTGACTCTTTGGTATTGGAAAACCTCCTTTCCATCACCCTAATGTTTAGCTCTGTTTCAGATTCAAGTCAGGACTCTTGCTAAGCCTTTCCCATTCATTTTTTTTTTTTTTAAACAATTACATAATTACTTCATAGCAGAACCTACCAGCAGTAAGACTCATTTTATTTTGTAAGCAAATTTACTCTCTAATTTTCATTTATCAATATGAAAACAACAATGGCAGTTTAAGAGTTTTACATCTGAATTCATTAGCACAATTTTAATAATTATGAGAAAAATCTCATTTTGTTTTACTGCTGTTGCAATAATTATCAGGAACGACTTGATGTTTAACATAATTGTGGATCAAAACTTTTCTGACCTGATCAGTTTGATATTATTGCAAAAAACCAAAATCTAAATAGAAGTTAAGACAATCATTGTATTGCAACGAAGCCTGTTTGGATTCCTTCTAAATGAAAAGTTAAAGTTTTAAAAACGTTATTTCTTCATTTATTTATTAACATATGACTTGCTATAAATATCCATTTTCTTCTAGAATGGATATTTAAATACATAATATAAATACATATATAACTTATTTTCCTCATGCTTTAACATTTACATTTTAAGTTCTAGGTCAATTAAGATTTTAAAAATAAGGTGTATTTTTGCAAAATGCATGAACTCTTCCTGTAAAACATCCCCTCAACATGATGCTGCCACCTCCATGCATCCTGGTTGTGCTGGTATTAGTTTGCAAGACTCACCATTTTTCTTCAAATGTAACAATGCTGATGATGACCAGATTTCAATTTCAGTTTCATCTAACCTCTGGACATGTCCTGAAACCCTAAGGTTTTGTCATTCAGTGCATCGTTTGGAGTTTTGGCTTCTTCCTTGCTGAGTGGCCTCTCAACCCATGTTGATGTGAGACACATTTCACTTTCTCACCCATCTTCTGTCAGTATCTCTATAAGGTCTTTAGCTGGTGGGGTTATTACACACTTTTCACATCAAAACCCGCTGATCTGTGAGACACAAAACCGATCGCTTTCCTGACTCCTGAAGCATTAAAGTCTGACACAAAGTCAAATGTTTCAGCTGTTCAAGCAAAATAGAAAAAATTGTTTCAAGCAGCAGGGATCATATTTGTAACACTTAAGAAACAGCAAAGATAATCGCTAACATCTGTTGACCTTTATGTTAATTAAACAAATGATGTGTTGAAATATTTTCTGTGACTTTAATGAACCGATGAGTGCATTGGTTTTTTATCAGTGACCAACATTATTTAAATGTAAATTAAGTCAAAATGCACAACAGAGTAAAACATTCACCAATGGTATCCCACCTCTATGGTGGTTATTTTTTAAAATGTGGAAATAAGTAAGTTTATTGTAAACTGGGAGCTTTTCTAAGAGCTCTTTTAAGACTCTTTAAATGAATTTGGATTGGATATCACACTGACTGCCAGCTCTGACTTCCCTTCATTTAACAACACACCTTTTCATGTGGCATAGAGTAAAATAAAAATGATTTGACAAACGCAAGAATGTCGAGCAAATTAGCATTCTGGATTGTGGATGTGGACGGGAGGTCAAAGTTACAGTGCAAGCTATTAGCCTGCTGTCCAACCCCTGTTGCACAGTCCTCCCTCTTATTACTACAGCACTGGTTTCACCTTTTCAGTTTAATCATTCCAGTAGATATTAAACTCTCCCAGCAGGCTGAGGCTATATAGTGTAGGGATTTACTGAGGGATTTGCATCCTCCTTTCTGCTAGTTCAAATCTCTGTGTCTTCTCAGATCAAATTATCATAACCATCATCGGGCACAACTCCACCGTGAAAATACAGAGCAGGAAAATCACCGTCAGCGATTCTGTATGCGCCGTTCTCACAAATATGAAATATGGTTATTGTGCAGCACTATGCAGTAAAATTACAGCATTATCCTGTGAAACCAAAACCATCGTGGAAAACATGACTTACTGTCAAATAGCTGTGTGATTGACATGGAAATTTTGATTTATTCATTTGTTTTTGTGGGAAATTATATTTAGCCTCAGCAGAAAAAATACATTTTTGCATTTTTATTGTAAATTGAAAGAAGAAGAATTCATAATTAGATATATAAGACTCCAGATTCGTAGCAGAAAAATTAATGTTGCTTTTAATTGCACTGGAGATATTTGTGTCTGTGACCTGAACAGTTTTCATAATACTGAGCTGAAGAAACTCAACCCAGAGGCAGAGAAAAAAGTTTTCATATGAAGTTGCTTTCATCTGTTCCGGCATATTATATATCCAGCTTAAGACATCATCAAGGGGCTTAAAACACCATTGCGTGACTGGCTGTGATGCTGTAAGGCTGAAAGTAAATGAATATGGCGCAGCAGGCCCTGGGACTCTTGATAAACGTGGAAACTCTTTATTATTATTTATCTTATTTTGGGCCTGTAAGCCGAGAGCAGAGGGGGCGGGTCAGCACAATGTCCAGATTGTTCAGCACTGCACGCACCTTCATACTGGGAGACAGAGATGAAGGCTTCCACCTATAGCGGCACCTCTGTACCTTCTGCTCCCTAAGCCCTAAATATGGCTAGTGTGGGAAAAAGAGCGTTTTTCTTCCTCCCTGCTTCTGGCTGCAAGGGAACAGGTCAAATCCTCTGCCAGGTGCCCCGGGCTATTTTTCCTCCGCTCTCTCCTCCTCTGCCTCTCCTCTTATTTAAGCACCTCCACACTGGAGAGTAAAATCTCCTACAGAGGAAGGAGGAGGGGAGGGGGATGCAGAAACTGTTTTTACTTTGCATCTGTTAGACCTCTGGGGGCAGAAATAATTAAGATCAATATATATGAAAGTTCAGGATCCGCCCAAAGTTGGTTATTTGAAGGTAATTAGCTCTGGAGTCAGTGGAGATGTGCTGGCATACAGTGATATTTGGCTCTTCTGATTTTTGAGCAGGGTGGGCTTTTGTTCGGATCGGTTTTATTCATGTCTTTTCACATAAATCAAGCAGGAAGTAGACTCCATAAAAGCCATAAAATACACAAAATAGGAGTGAAAGATTAGAGCCAAAACCTTTCAAACAACATTTATGTAAGGTTGGAGCTGACAGAGAGAAATATTTCTCACCATTCCTGTTTGCTTGATATCTCTGGACAGTCCAGAGTCCAGAGTTGTCTCCGGTGTTTTCTTCAGCTCATCATGCCGATTTTCTCCTGGGTTTGGTTCTGGTTAGTGAGACAGACATGAAGAGTTCGGATTGAGTTCGGGGAAGCAGTTCTGTGTTGAGTAACTCATATGTTTCATTACTCTTTTTCAGTTTTTTGTCTAAATCATCTACTGTACACTATAGCAGCATGTGAGTGTCTGTCCTTCCTAGTGGTTTGGATAAATTTGGACTCCTTTTTGAAAGCAAGTTCCAAAAAAGTCATCCTAACAGATTAAAGAATAAATCATAAAATGCTTCATCTACATTTATTTTATAAGTTTAATTGGACAATACTTTTTGTTATTACTTAAAATAGGATTGTTTTGTTCTTGAAGAAATGCATTCAGTTGTGGATTTTTTCAAAGTTTTCCAATGTGAGATTATAATCCTGCAAGAAAACCTTATTTCAAGGCTTTTGCCTCGACAAAAATTCCCTGCCTCTGTATGCAAGTTTGTTTTCACATGCATGATTCATCCAATCAATCTCTTGTCTATTTCATGTTTTAAAAAGAACAATGAATGTTTCATTAGATGTGTAACTTTATGTTTAAGCAGAGTTAAATATGGATAAATGAAAAGACAGTCTTCAAAGAAAAACCAAAAATAAATTGTGGTAGTGAAGTTTTTCTTTCTCCCAGTAGGTTCTGTGAAACTATTACTATTTCAAGCACCTCTGGCCAGAGTGACACCAGTCCATTACGCCACCAAAGCCTTCAACTCTTCCCTCAGCACTCTCCAAAGGTCACCTTGGGGAGGATCCCACTATCCACCAAGCCCAGCAGACAACACCCTTCCCATCATGCCATTGTTCAACCCAATTCCACCTGGGATGGATAGAAGAGGATTTGAGTGAGGCTGAGAGGAAATGTGAATGTGCATGTGTTGAAATGGCACAGTGTGAGAGTGTGTGTGCACAACCAGCTGTCCTATGGTTCTTAGTGGAGGACTGCAGCTGTTTAGGCAGCAGTTTGCTATTAAAGATTGCAAACTATTTATTTAAAGGTATGGAATGCAGCAAGAGACACATGCTTGCTTAGATCCCTATTTAGTCTTTCATTTAGGACTTAGGACTAAAACGTTTAAGAAATGAAAGATCATTGATGGAAGTCTGCAGACCAGATATCCACTTTGTATTGTTACAGCAGTTATGATTTCTGACAGAAGAGTCAAAACATGAAACTGAAAGGTTGTTCAGGAGCAGGCTGCATTCACAGATACATTTTTAAAAAGATGTAGCAGGTTCAGTTTTCCAATTAGAACAATCAGTAGTGCACACAACCACCAGTTCATCTTCTTAGTTGTCCTTAAATGTCTGCATCAAATTTCCATTTCAGGACGACAGCACAGGATCAGGTGTATGTCCATCTATTTGATTTTCTCTTCTCCTGCTGTTAATCTGGCAAAAAATAAATAGTTTAATCCATTCTCTTGAATAATTGTCAACGATTCCAAAAGACCAAATAATTTAGATTAATTTCAAATTAAAAGGGAGCAGCCAGAATTAAACATTTGGTTACTATTTTTTTTTTTTTTTTTTTAACTAATTTAACTTAATACAACTAGGGTGGTGTATATATGTATAATTGAACCTTCAGGAATTTGCAAGAAATTGACAACTGTGCATTTAGTTCTTGTTTTTATAAAACCTTTAAACATTTTTCCATATAATTATTCCACCCTGGAAAAAGAAATATGATTTCAATAAATCATAAAAAGCCCAACATGAATGTGAAACCAATGCCCAGTGGTGAAGGTAAAACTCTCATCGCTACTGTATTTTAGTGGACCTGTCTAACTAACCACACATTTACCAGCACTGATGCCAACTAAAGATTCAATGAGGTAAAAAAAAAAGTGTTAAGATGATTCATGGTTTAACCCAAACATTAATAAGTTATCAGAGACTGAAGAGCTTACAGCCCTTGTTTATGGCCCATTTACATCCACAGAACCTCTGAACTGATTTGCTGTTGAGCCCGCCATCTGAACGTCCTGCGGTGTCCTCTGAGCGCAGCAGCTTGGATTAACCAGAGCTGGAGCGGAGAGGGGCCCCGCGGTGCCCATCGGTGCCACCTAATTCACCGCTGACATCCTCTGACTCCTTCCCTATGCACAAGCTTTGCATGATGACAGAGACGGATGCCTGCAGAAGCCTGCTATGATGATAAATTTGGAAACAAAGTTGTTGCTCTGCAGATGCAGCATGATTGATCACCGTTTACAGCGAAGCAGAGAGGTGCTGAACTCAGCGGCAGCTGTGACCGTCTCATCAAAATGGTCACTTTGATGAGTGGGTTAATTTTACACCTTGAATAATCTCAGTGTGTTGCTGGTTCTGTAATGTTTGGATTACAATGGTAAAAATTAAAAACCTGCATGTCTTAATGTAACTGTTCTTTTAATGGATCAGTATAGCTTAAGGTTTCCATATTTGGACACAAACTGACTGAAAACATTTTGAAGATTATTAAAACAAGCTGGATGAGTTTAGATCATCATTTAGCCTATATTGTTTTAAACTTTTTAATAATTAATATGAGTGTAGATAGAAGATAAAATTTGAATGTCTTATTTTTAATCACATGCTCACTTGTCTTTCGGTGACAGGGCCCAAAGAAACAATCAGGAATAACCTTTCAAAAATCACTAGAAATCCTTATAATCATGTAAAAGTGACCTGAAAACTTCTTAAAAGATCAAGTATAAGTATTTATCTTACAGGACTTGTTATGGGCATAAATTACTGTGATTCTTAAAAAAAACAAAAAAAAAACATTTAGCACTCAGCATGAGGTGCTTTGTTTGCTAATTGTGTCCACAGATTCAATTTTAACCTGAAATAAGATGAAGTTTAATTATTTTTACATATATTCCACCGGAGATCACAAAGGATGCTCAGAGTAAATGTCCAGGCTAGAATATCACAAGTTATATTTCATTTATCAGTTATTACTTTTCAAATAGTTGAAAATGTGGGATTCTATAAAGTACAAACCAAGCATCTTCTAATAGGAACACACAGGACACAAAGCTAATCCACCAAAGTGTCCACAGTAGTACTGCTGGATGTGATGATGCCATAAAAAAGAAAATAAATATCTAGAGCAGATCAGCGCTGCGCCAAAGTAAAGAAATATCATTCCCAGAAGCTTTCCGAAGGATTCGGAGAAGTCTTTGGAGTTAGATGCAAGGTTATGTGGAGGGCAGCCAGGATGGATGTTTGGTTTGAATGAGGGAGTCAAACAGCGACAGAATACAGAAGATACAGAAACTTCATTCACTTTGCATCAAAACAACACAGACATACCAATAGAGGTGGAAACGTATCATACAATATACTGCTAGTGGTGAAGCACTATTATAAAATATAATAAATTCTTCTGTGATTAAATGTGTTTTGCAGTAAAGCTACTTCTTTTTTTAAATGCACTTTCTGTGTCTGGAAGCTCTGGGAAAAACTTGACTTCATACTGGTTCACCCGCTCTGACTGCAGGAGGATTTGCGAGTGTGGCTCTAGGGTGAGTCCTGCAGAACACACACGCTCTTATTAAACTTCCTGTTTTCACCAAGTTAGACGGACATGCCTGCGCTGGCATACACACGTGAACACACAAATCTGCCTTTTAATGACTTTTACAGCCTCAGATTTTCAGAGTCACAAAAATATCTTCTGTTTCTGAAAGAAAATATTTCCTTTTTTTGTTGTGTTTTTTTTTTTATGTCTTTTCGGCTCATAAATTGGTATTAGCTTTAAATGGCAGTGATCACTGCTTGGCGATAACGCCAAAGCTACCGGTCTAGATCAGTGTCCATCCTTCAAGGTCAAACAAGCCAATAAAGAGTGTCAATCACACAGAAGTAGAGACGTTATTCTCTTGATTAAAAATATTTTCTGACAGATTTACTCGCCACTCCACCTCTCCTGTCTCTGTTATTATACTCATTGTTACTCAATTTCCAATAAAAAAGCAATATAGTTGTAAAAGATCCATAACCTGCCGTCCATTTAAATCCCATCTTCATCACAACTGGCTTTCCTTATGGTAAAACAAAATAAAGCAAAGTTAAGTAAAAGTAAATGGGTTTTCCTATTGAATGTTATTGCTTCAGGAATGGGTGCAGATAGCTATTGATCTCCCTCATCCTTGGCCATTACCATTGGGATGGCAATCAGGGAGGCCAGTTGGTTTCTGGGTAAACAAGCATTTTCTCTTTTCATGGCAGAGCGGTGGATTGAGAGCAGGAGGAGGCTCGGGGAAAAAAAATAAAATCAGTTTTCTCCTCTGCTGCTGACAGTACAATTGAAAACTATCATTCATGAATGGTGGAAACATGATTGTTTCTCTTGTTGCACAGGCCCATGAGGGCAGATGTATGCCCTGGAGTGTAAGGGGACATTTACAAGAACAAACAGTGATGCAGAATGCATGAAAGTGGTTGCATTTTAAAAAAAATCCTGATTTATTTTTCGAAACCTGACCATGTTTCCCCTTACCCTTAACGGGACACTCAGGCAAAACATGCTCTCTGCCCTACCACTGACAATTAAACTGGAAATGCTGTGCAAACAAACGACGTAGCATGTTAGCAAGAAGAGTTTGATAAATGAACATTGCTGTTCTAGAAACACGTCTCCAACTGCAGCAGCAGCAAACATTTTAATGCTGGATATTTTTTTTATCTTTTTATTTTCTGTCAGAAAAATGCTCAACACAAATATATATTTAATTTCTAACATGTTTGTTTTTTACAGCTCTCATTCGCTCAGCTAACAGGGGGGAGATTTTCAGGACTGTTGCAAAGATTGAGCCATCCACTTTCATTAACTCTATCTATTCCTTCTGAATCCATACTGTGATGAGTCAGGTGTGATTCTCCAGCCTCGCACTTCTCTAAATGCCATTCCAAACTCATTACCTCTGTCTCGTGTCTGGCCGTCCACCCATCATGTTCTGACCTTGAGAAAATAGATAGAAAGGTGACAACTGAGTACCTGACTCTGTAAAGTAAGGAAAAGGGTAAACGTGACCTGGAATGACCATAAAATGAAATGTATAGAGAAAAATATCTATTTAATCTATTGGCCATATTAGGACAGAAGCTCAACTGTTCCTCTCCCTGTTTGCCCCTCAGTGGGGTAATTCCAGATAACAAGACATTAACCAGATTATCAGTGTTTCAGGTAGAAATTTGTCCACATAACACAATGATTAAAGGGTAGACAAATAAAACATAATGTGGCATTTATGAATTCATTAAACATACTGTTTTTATTTGCAAAGAGGACAAATAGGAAGCAAGAATTTGTAAAAATTTCATATTCAAATGAATAAACGCATTTTCACATTCTGATATGAAATCCCTAAAAGTGTGTGAGACTTTACCTGTGAGCCAGCTTCATCATCTACAATCATATTCAATAAATTAGAATAATAATGAAAAGCTCATATTTCTGTAACTCATCTCATAAGTTAAACACATTATATAGATTAACTTCCCACAGGTTGATGTTTTAAAGCTTTTATTTATTAATGATGATGATTTCTTGCTTACAACTAATGAAAACGTGACATTTTGTATCAGACCAATAAAAAAATGTTCTTAATGCAGAAATGTGGTTTAATGAAAAATATGTTCGATACCTGCTTAATGGTTATTTTCAGAAAGTGTTTTTAATCTGACAAACAAGCCTGATCACAACCCAGACTCTTATTAATTGAATATGATTGTAAATGTTAATATAAGATGAAGATTATTTATATGATATGACTCTAATATTAGTACAATAACCGGGACCTGGAGGAGTTTAACGTTACTGGGGAATTCATGGCGACGCTCCTCACCACCGTCACTGAGCGCCTCATCATGTCATCCTTTTATCGTGATTAAAGCTCTGCACATGTTGCCCTAGTAATATCTTTTTTATGATATGTAACTATACTTCTGCCATGATATTTTCTAAATCAAAATAGTGTGTCCAATTCGTTATCACACAAATATCTCACCTTATTGGAATCGACAAGTGAAAATTTTCGACAGGCAGGTTAAGAATTCCCCAGAATTGAACCTCCATCACTAGAAGCAGGTAAACAGATATTTGTTCCTCTCCACTGTCACCAGATGTTTGCTAAGGCTGAGATATTACTGCAAAATCAATTACACAGTGCAATAATTTGAAATTTCTTGGAAACATAAATTCACATCAAATACCAAGAACTGTAATGACTCTTCTGTCAGAATGTAACTTGAGCTGAATATGATTTTATGCTGATTTTAGAAATAATTGGATTGATTTGAATACATCTTTGACTGAATTAGTATTCAAATAGAGGATATAAATAGTAAAGCATTTTCTCAAATGCACAAACCTATCTGCTGTCTAAATGCAATATCTTAAAGTAAATGCATTAAAACTACGTGTGACAATATAAGCACACACACGGCAGATTGTGTTTTAATAAGATGTGACAAAGATTTGCTTTCTGTCAGAATGGACACACTGGTAATTTGAATAAAGCAGACCTTATCAAAGGTGCTTTTTTCCTCTGCCTCAGAGATTGACAAGAGTCTTGCAGTCTGTGATTAAGTCGTGTTTCCAGCTCCTCTTTGAACTGAGCTCATCAAAAAACACTGATGCTGGAAGCTTCAATATGAGGGTGTCATTCAGAGTCAAACACAATGCAAATTACTTGTACAATTGAAATGTCAAGTAAAACATGCTGCGTGTCTGACCTGTGGCTATCCAAAGAAGTCATTTCATTGATTCAGATTTCCACTAATCCTTCTTCATTTCTTCACAGTCCCTGAAGTTACAGAAATAACCGGGAAATGAAGGAGGTCTGGGAACGAGAAGGAGAAAGTTTTACCTCAAGGAAACAGGTTGAAGTTTCACTCTCCTGTACAGGGATAACTAGTTAAAGTTAATTAGTTAAATTAGTTTTTCTTAACAAGACAAAATTGAATATTTAATATTCAAAGTTCTGCCTATGAGACAGCTTCATCGGGTTATTAGATGACCTTTGAAGGAAGACGGCAGTATTGGATTTTACTTAGGGGTGTCAGAGTGAAAGGGGCTATGTAAGTACTTGCTGTAAGTAGACTGATGAAGCGCATGTATCTTCCTTCTACTTCACCTAAAATCCAAATAATATACATCAGTTTGTGGTCATACCAAGACTGTACAAACTATTAAGATTCAGGAAATCATAAATAAACTTTGCATACACTGCTTGTACTTAAATAATAGTATTATTGTTACAGGGATTATATTTTACAAACAAGGAAGGCTAGTTTTCTCTTGCCAGATTCCCCGGTGGATTGCACAATGAATTTCATTAGCAATGACACATTTATCATTTGTCTCGATCACACATAAAAAAGGTTCCCTTCCATAGGTGGGCCATATATCCACTTCCACTGAATTTCATAAAATGTTACTGC
Source organism: Alfaro cultratus (assembly GCA_903066825.1). Lineage (NCBI taxonomy): Eukaryota > Metazoa > Chordata > Actinopteri > Cyprinodontiformes > Poeciliidae > Alfaro > Alfaro cultratus. Next base: position 11,268 of record CAEFZX010029548.1, read on the forward strand.
TTAATAAAACGGGGGGAAATACTCCAAAGAGCCCTTAAAAAGTGTCTGAGTGTGAGGAGGTTTGTGATTTACACACTCAGTAAGAGGTCCAATGTAAACTTCAGCCATGCACATGTATAAACATCTACACTGGGACATTTACCTTTCGTCCTCATTGTCTCCATCTCATTGACATATGGTCATCAATTTCTGCCTCATCTCACAGCGGATGGTCTTTAGGGTCGATTGGATCCTCCCAGGCTGAGGCCTGGCGCTCCGTCCGCCTCCCCTCCTGGCTTAAATTGCCTCCCCCAGGGGAGTGCTTGTGTTTGCTCCTGGTGCGGGCCTGTGGCCATGATGTTAATTTATATGACAGATAAAATTTCTGAAGTGTGCTACTTTCAAGCACAATGTTTGCTTCTGTGCTGCTCACAGATGATCTGGCCTTTTTGCTATATGCAGCAATAAAATGTTGTTGTCAAAATTAGCAAAAATATTCTTTGTCCAGTCCAGTATTATACAGTATATATATATATATATATATATATATATATATAAGTGGCATGTCCAACACCAACACATCACACATTACACCACACACTCCTTCATTTTAAGAGGCATCAAATCAACAGTTTTTCTTAACAGCTAATAACTGAGAAGCTGAGGTTTTATTGATAGGACAGAAGGTTCTGCCCTCTTTTAAGACAAACATGATGAAGTCTCCTCATTAAAGCAACTGATGCATCAGTTACTTTCTTGCTTTGGCCTTTGGGAGCTGTTGGGCCCTCGCTGTGTCTCCAGTAACGAAACATTGACAGCTGCTATTTGAAATTACAGAACATATCTGTCATTTTGACATCAGGCTGAAGCCAAGGCCCCCGCCACCTTCTTCTACTCTCAAGTGTTGCGTCTTCAGGGACCCATTGAGGGCCCTTGCTAACAAATAACAGCAAGCGACATAATTTGTCTTGAGCAGCCCATTCAGTCAGGTTGGGGTCTACAGTGGTCTGTGAAAACATGAGCTGGCTCCTGTTTTTGTTTTTGTTTTTTTCAGAAGAAGAAAAATAGTTTTTGAAATGTATTAATTTAATATGTCTAGAGAAGAAATAAAAGAGATTTTATGTGCACCTGTACATAGTTTGGGAAATGAAATACACAAAAACAACTCTACATAAACATATGGATTTGCTTTGTTGGTAATTGACACTAAAGGACATACATTTTGACTCTAAGTCAGAGTCAGCCGCATCCAGGCTCCTGCCATTGCCTGTCTTAGCTCAAACTTCCCCCAGCCTTCATTCTCCTCTTCACATTCAGTGGGCGGTTTCCTCCTGTTGCCTTTTCGGGTTGTGCCTGGCCAAACCCCACGAGACAAGTTTTTGGCGTTTTGGTGAGCTGTGAGCGAAGCAGATAGGATGGGAGTCAGGTCTTCTGGTAGACGGTTTCCTCCCTCCAGGTCTGGGTAATTCACTCACTCCTTCTCTGTAGCCAGTTCTCTCAGGGGTCACCAGTAGAAAATGAATGGGAGGCAGAGTACAGTGTGGACTAGTCACCAGTCCAAATCTCAATGAACACAACATTCATATGAATGTCTATGCATACTTACACCTGAGGGCAACCTTTTGGAATATAAGAGGAAATCAGTGTACAGAAAAACATTCCACACAAATATCCATATCTGAGATTCAAATAAGTAAGAAAGCAACAGTGCTAGCAATCGTGTAACTACATAGTCATCTGAGAGACATCATAAATGCTTTGTTCAAAAAATAAAAGTCTATTTTGATTCATGCAGATTTTGCCACATTAATCAGTTCAGAGTCCATGCTACTTCAACAATAATCCACTGTCCATCATCTAGATTTCAAACCTCTAAAAATATTTAGAAGCCCTTAAAAGTCCTTTGAGGGAATATATTACTTTGGAAAAAATGCAGAAAACTGCAGAAACCAAAAATAGTGAAGCAACAGAAAAGGGAAAGTAAATGTTTGGGCTCTCTACGGGGATAGCACACATCAGGATGTCTTTATTTTGGACCGCTGAACAAAGCAAAATCACTTGCTGAATAACTCCTTGTTTCCAAAATCTCCAACAGTGTCTGCATTATCAGTCTTCAGCTTTGGTTTCCAAACACCAATCACTGGTTTATGACCTTTGCTTATTTAGGAAGATGTCCAAAGTAAAGACATCGTCAGCAATGAATCTTTCTCCATGCAATAAATCAAAATCTGTAATATCCTAAACAAACCAAACTGTCAAACTCGTCGCCATCCTTTTCTCTCTTGTACAAGATGACCTTTTCTTTTCACTACTGAACTATCCCAGGTAATAAAAGCTTCACAGTCAGATGCTAAATGTGTTTAGATTTTAATTATCACTCTGATCCTCTTGGCAAATAACAGTACCGATCAATACAGGCTACTGGGAAATATTCCATTTGGAATGCATAGTGGGGATTATCCCAATCTCCATCATTGTCATTGTCAATTGAAAAATCAAATTACATGTGATGATGAGTGGATCATGCTGTGGGAGGTGTGACAGATGGATGTGGATGTGGAGAAATGTAGAATGAAATGCTTTAAGATCTTTGACTTTGTGATTCAGTGTTTGTTCTTTGTTCTACCTTCAGGTTTCCTGTTGAAGGTAGAAAGATTTCTTTGTGCTTTCTTATAGATATATATTCTCCCAACAGACTGAGGTAACAAATAGAATGCAAGAAGGTGAGGATCACATTACTTTCTTGAAGAAAAAAGAGATTGTCTTGTTTTTGCTCCTGATACATTTTTCCTGTTGGTCTGGACCTTCGTTCAGGTGTGAATAGACTTAAGAAAATCCTGGACCTAGAACCACTTTTTGAGGTAGTCATGGTCCGCTTCCAAATGAACTCTGGGGTGATTTGGTTCTGGCGTGAATATAGATTTGAATATAGGTTTGATCTGAACCAGCTACAGAAATGACATGTTTTTTGGCCTTTGCAAGCAACCATTACTGGTAAAAATCAGTCCGTCAGTGTTGTTGATGGTACTTCTGTATTGAATGAGCTGATCTTGACATTCAAAGTGGTATTGCATTATTAATAACAGCACAAATGTGTACAAAAGAAATGCAGCAAGCATTTCTCTTTACATGGTCTGTTCTCTGTCCCAATGATCGTCACCAACATTGCTTTGTTTATTTATTAAAGCTTGTTTGCAAAAAAGCACAATATGAATGCAAACCGCACCAAAAGGAAAAAAGTAAAGTCAGCTTTTGGTTCAGACTAAACAGGCGAACTGAAGGACAGGACAGCACTAAAGAATTCATTTTCAGTAAAATCATTTTATCACCATTTCCTTGTGAATCATTTTCATTCTGGTCCTTGACTTTGGGTTGTTCATTTGTTAGCATTATGAACTTTATAGCCCATATTGAGGTATGTAGCTTTTCTCCAGATCCACATAAATTTGAGGAACAGAAAACAAAACTCTAAGGACCCCTTCTGGAATCCTCTGAGGGTAAAGACGTAATCCATTTGGTTCCATTACCTGGATTAAAGCCACTCTCATACAACTGGTCAGAACCTCCTTTCTAAAATCCTACAGAAAGTTTTAGGATCACTGCAGCCTGATCACTTACTCCACTTCTAAATCTAAAGTCATGGAAATCAAAAAGGCTCCTTTGCTGATTACATTAGCCTTTCACATCAACACTATGGCATGATGTGCTTTTACACCACGCTGTAAGGGCTGGGGACCCAAACACTTACAATTCACAGCATGTACCTGAGCGTAGCATAAGACCTGTGGGGGACTTCCCAAGAGAAAATCTCAACAGGGTCTAATGTAGGCTTTGCAAATCCATTGTATGCTTCCAACATAAGCACTCTAAACATTATTATCTCCATTGGGTTCTGCAGAACAAACTTTTTCTGATCAAGTGGACACTGGAAAATCATAAGATGCTTCTGCTCTTGTGGTCTGCAGATTCATGCTATTTCTCTAGCTGTCTTTGCATTGCTTGAAATTAATAATAAATCAAAATCCTGTAATTTACTCAGAGTTTATAGTAGAAAACACAAGATAAGATTTATTGTCAAAGCACAAAAAATGGAACGAAATTCAAATATGAGCAGCTAGAAAGGACCAGACTAACCAAAGTAAGACAGGGAACTATGAACTATGAATAAGGAAGTTAGAAATAAAGACTTTGGTTTTAAATCCAAGATATCAACAGTGAAGATGCTTGAAGTGGCATATGGACTTACAGAGAACCCCTGAAATTCAAGTGTGTTATTATGAATGACAGCTATCAAAGCTAATAACAGCCACATATACCTTGATGTGTAAAAATACACACATTGGAAACCTTGTTGGCGCTACTGCAGAAGCTAACATGAATGACCTTCATTATCCCCACCCTGATACGGATGGAGATAATGGTCAAGCGAAATGCCCAAAATGATTGGAAATTTGACTTGGCCAATCAGTGCCAAGCAAAAAGAAAGATGCTCCTGGATTGATATGCTTTAGTAATCTAACTAATCCTAACACTGCTGAGTTTTTACATTTTCCACATTTCATCCCATCTGATCTTGAACTGAACACATATTACAGAGATCCCAAAGAATTGAATGTTTTACCAAATGTCCTTAATCTCTCTATGTTTGGACCCACATAAAAATACATTTTTGGTAAAGTCAACAAATTTGAAAACATAAAAAACTGCATCACTACCAACTCAAAGTCTGCCATCTTGTTTTTGGCCACTTTAAATTAAAGCTCCTTTAATTTAAAGTGATGATACATTCCACATTCCTTTTTTTTCCATATGCTTTTCACTTTGTTTTCCACTTTGATTGCATGCAAATACTGATGTTGTTTTTTTATTTTTTTAAAGAACACCAAGTTATTGGATGTTATAGCTTTCCAGCCTTGGCCTAATCCCTGTATATTATTTTCTATCATTCATTCAAAAGCCAGCTGTGGTCAATAAAGACTCAAAAATAACTCAGAGGGGTAAACAAACATTTAATGTGCTTCTCCAAACTTCAAACTCTTGCTGACCTTTTGCCTTTGTGACAAGAGACAAAGTAAACTGCACTTATGCTCTTAAGAAAGTTTATAAATGCTGCATGTGCAGCGGCTGTTGCCTTTGCTAATCAAGCCCAGCTAGAGAAAACAAACTGCCTTTAATTTCAGCTTATGACTTGTGACTTGTGAGAGGTTACCGCTGTAGTTCACCAGAAAGGACACATTCCAGCAAACTTACCAGCTACTCACAAAGATAGTCTGTTTGCAATTTGTTGTCTCAGTGAACTCAGTCAGGATCTCAGAACTCAGACTTGTTCAGCTGCAACACAGCAGGATTATTTCTTATTTTAATCCAATGCGTATGTCAGGATCGTGAGCTGGATTAAAAGATGACTGGCACTTGAGTGATGATGCTGCAGCTCCTTCAAGTTCCAGATAAATTAACAATGCTTTTCTGATGCTGGGTTTTCCAGTTCGTAGGTGTCCAATGACTCAACTCCGGTCCCTCCTGTTTGCACAGGATACCTGAACGGCACCAAACTTGCCCAACCCTCCAATAGAAACAGCTAATTATAGGAGGAGTGCCTAAATATGCACTTAGTTTGGAGCAATTCTTTTATGCTTCATATTCACCGACTTAGCCTCTAAGCCCAACAAAGTAGAAAAGAGATTCCTCTTTCCTGACTGAGTAATCCATTAATTTCTCATTCCCTCTTTGCGTTGCCCAGTGGCATGTCTCGTCTCGGTGATTTCGTTTACCTCCAACAGAGCTTTGGGAAAACATGAAACTCACCTTCTCATGCTGCCCTAACCGTTAGATACAGCTTGAGTTTTCTCAACTTAGCCAGGTTGTATTGTTTTATTGTCTAAAAACTAAAGAAAAAAAATAGCACAATCTAAGAGAGGAGAATGTGGTGCAAAGCAGCATATAAAGGTTTTCAACATGTGAATGTGCAGCCAGAGGTCTGTTACTTTAAGTCTGTAAATGGTTCCTCTGATCAAAATGAGTTTCCTTATCTGCACATACAAAGTCACCAACACTTTGCAAATGTTTGTTTTGATATTTTCTCTGAATTATCCATCAGTCTATTATCTCTATATGTTTTATCCTTGCAGGGCTGCAGAGCATTATGTGTCTATTGAACGATGCACAGAACTGATCTTCTCTGCAACTCTGAATCAACTAAACCAAAACATTTTAATGTGTTTTAAACTCCAGCAGGTGGTGATAATGTGTTTTTTTGTCAAATGACTGTATGAGAGAAAAGATGTTTGCAGGAACTAATGGCAGTCCTTATGAGAGTTATATGAACATGGTATATTTATAATCCTGTATAACAAAAAGATAATAATAATCTCTTGCAAGACGTAGGTACATGGGCAACTGTAATGGCAATATCATATACAATTCATATATAAAACAGTGAATCATTTAAAATCTAGAAATATAAAAGCTTATAATTGATAGACGTTTTGATGGGAGGGAGCTTTGTCATGCATGGTTCTAGCGTTTCTCATGTTGCTGAAGCAGAGAACTTTTTGGAAAAGTAATCCTTAAACTGAAACTCTTTTGATTTGCATTTGGAATGTATTTACAAGCATGTAGATTAATGTTCTGAATACTCTCTGACCTGGGATAAATAAATACTTCATCTAAAACAAACTCGTAATGAATGGTTGTCTAATTTATGGAATAATGCTTGCAACTTTAATACATCACTGGTGAGGGCCTCCAAGGGCTCCAGCTCTCCAAGGAAAGTAGGAGCAGACAGACAGCCACATCAAAGCAGACATTTCCACCCTGTTGCAGAGCATGAATGATTAAAGTGTGGCAAAAAAAGTTAAATAAGTCACATTTTTCATAACTCCATACAACGACTGTGCTGAAAGCCAAAATGATAGTGTGTGTTGCGGCTTTATGTGAGCTAGCAGTGAGTTTTTGTCCCACTCTGAGTTGAAAAGTTTGGTCCACATCAAAGCCTCCACACATCTGGTTCTGGGTAGAGGGAAGAGGGCAGGTGGAAGCAAGAGGTCTTCATTTTAGCAGCAGGGGGATGTCAGAGGGTAGTGAGGGGTTAGTGGCAACACAGAAACCTTCACCACACTCCAGGGAGATTAATCAGAGTTTACAAGAGCACAACTGCCATTTCCTGAATGAGTGTTGGAAAATTAGCACAACCATAAATCTCAGCAGGTCTAGTAGTTGGGTCCTGACTTCCACCAAGCTGATATCAGCTGAGCGAAAAGCTTCCTACCTGTGAGTTTATTTTAAAAACATAACTACACAGTTTATTACTGCAACAGATGATTTTTATGTCATATTGACATCTAACAAATAAACAGCTTTCAAAATGGTTAGTTCCATGCAAACATGCTCGATTTTATGATTTCAGGAAAGTAGTTTTCACATCAGATAGACTGAGATTCACTGCTGGATCTTTGATGTTTTTTCTATTCTAATGTTTTATCAGGACTCTGTCCTTTACCCAGAAACACACAGGACTGGCCGCCATTCAAGAACACATACTCATATATAAGGGCAATTTAGAGAGACAAATATAATGCGCTGTAAGATTTTTATGCAGATTTAAGGATGTTCCAATTATCAGGATGTCTCTAAGCTGTAATCTAATCTTCTCAATCTATGGCTCAGGAATCATTCTGAGATGTACAGAATACAAGTAATGTCCCTGAAAAATGAATGAAAAACATGATACAAACACATTAGTTGTACTATCACTACATTAACTGTACTTAGCAATGCAGAAGTTGGTTGGATTTTATTCACTTATGTCATAATTTCCAAAGAAAAGCAGAGAAACCTAAGAACTAATCGTGTCATTTTGTTTTTTGGAGGCTAAGCCATTTGCTATGTGAGCTTGATTGATTTTCAGTCTTGCAAGTTTTTTTGGCTAAAGAAAACCACTTTTGGTGCCTAAACCATAAAAGACAAGGATTAAGAGATCCTGACTGAAAGTAAAAACATCAATCTTTCACCTGAGTGACATCTGGAAAATGAAAGATCTGTAACTTTCTTCAGCGTTTCTTAATATTTTGTGGTACTAGTGGATTTTATGCATTAGTAGTTTAACAGGAAGAAGCTGAGAGAGAGAGGAAGATGCAGCACGGTTTGATTCCCGTGGTCAGGAATCAAACCCAGCAGCCGTGTTGAGGACTGGAGTTTCTAGAGTCCCTACCCATTGCAGCGCCCCCTAGCTTTCTATTAAAGTTTTCTCTTTTTTTTCATTCATTAGTTTGCCACAGGTAAAAAAGTTAAATATTACAGCTGTGTTGAGTTTGTAAGGAAATGTATCAAATATGTTTTAATCATGCATAGCATCTCTGTAAGCAAAGTTTTTTATGGATGCAACTGCATATATTATTTTATTTATTTTAGTATTTTAATACTAAAATACTAGTATTTCATTTTCAGGTTTGGGTGAATTTTTCATCTTCTCTCCTCCTTAGGGGTTATAAATTGATTTGCAGTGCAGTTTGTTTTTCCAGTCTTTGTTTGTGTTTATGATTTTTAAACAGTTTAGTTTCGGTTCTCATTCTTCATTCTGTTTTAATTCAGACAACTGAAAAACAAACCCTTCTGGGTTTAGATCAAAACCAGTTTTAAGATTATTTCAGGTTATTTGTAAGAATTATTGTCCTGTTTTCATTGTATTTTGCTCATCATCTTGTCATTGTGTAAATCAAATTTTCTGTGAATTACATAAATATTCTTTTGACTTTGAGAATAAAATTCCAGGTGGATTTTTATTTCCAGACTTTTTCAGCACACCTACACCTTTCAGTTTCTACTCATCTTATGTTTTTTTTTCTGATAAAAAAAAGCATCAATGTTCTTCCCTCCTTTCTGTGAACTGTATGTAGAATAAATTAAACAAAAACCCAAGTTGAAGTTTTCTATCTGATTCTTTTTACTCAGGTAAAAGATGCATTTGGTCTTTAATGTTCTTTGACATTGAGGAAATATTCAGACAAATCTTGTGGAGAAAAGAGGAAAAAGTGTGTTTCTGTGTATGTGCTGATGCATATAACCTCTGCAACCATGGCCAAGTCATCCTGTGGAAGATTGCTGGCAGGCCGGAGGTCAGGGGTCACCCCTCTGTGGGAATAGTCCCTTTAAAAGGTTATCTGGGGCTCAGTTTGCTGCTATGATGTGATTTCAGTTTGTAATTGTGTATGATTGAAATAATATATAATATCAAACAAGCTCTGAAGGTCATATTTTTCCCATGGTTACACTTTTTTCTTCTTCTGCAAACGCCCGGCGTATTCATCAGCAATCAGAGTTCAGAGTGACTTCAAGGATTTAGGACATCAGAAGGAGATATCCACCAGAGCAAAACACACAAAGTAAATTTCATTTCTGTTAGCTGACATGTAAATACACTTATTGTCAAGGTGCTTTTTATAGTCTCCTCTGAGAAATGTACAAATCCTCCAGTCACTTACATAAAATGACATTCATGCCTTTTCCTCTATTCCCTGTTTGTTGGTTATTCATGATTAGAAAAGATCTCCATCTGCTTTACTGGAGCTTGTAAGTGTGCTTTTAGATCTCTGCTTCTTGTTGGGTGAAAGCTCAGCTAAATCCATGCAAGCCTAATGTTTATCCGATTCGAAAATAATTACTCAAAAGTGTTTTTCTTAATCCTAATAATTAGAGCACAAAAAAGAGATCAGTGTCACTGTAAATGGCGAGCGCCTGGCGATTGACTTGCTGGTCGCCGTAAGTTTCAGGTGGAGATGGGAGCGGATAAAGGTTAGATTAGGCTTAATCCAGAGCAGCAGCAGCCCTTAATCTGTTATGATACAAGGATGATCACTTAAAAAGGTCTGGATCCAGGGCTCTGCCTCCTGGTTGGGTGAGAGAAGGCCCGACTGGGACTCGTCTTAAAACCTGCTTAGTGGCGCGGCGGTGCCAACAGCTGTGAGCAATCGGTGACAGTCGTGGTTGGAGAGTGAGAGAGAAAGGTAGAAAGGGCACAACACAGAGGAAGACATCTTCATATCATCCCATGTCTGGGTTTCCCTACTGATGGCGGACAGGGCTTAGGAGGGAAACCTGTTGTTGGCCTGTAATCTCAAGATCAACAAGCAGGTTTGAAACCAGGGCAGCGATTTCACTGTGGCACATCAGAGATCTGCAAAATGAAGCCCAGAGTGGCATTAAGGGCCCAAATGGAAAGCAGCTCATCTTGTTAGAACCCTGGAGGCAGGAGACTAGCAACCCGATGATATTGGACGGAGGAGGAATTCAGTCTGCTCTTCAGATTGTACTATCAAACTCCAGCGGGATAGGAGTGCAAGCAAAGGGAGGATTAGGAGAGAAAATCTGCGTAGCTTGGTGAATTAGGGCTGGAAAGGATGGCAGCATGGCATGTTGTGCAGCTGGCATCTCTGTGATTCTGAAAGAGATGATGCCTGCAGAGGCACATGCCAAGTAGGGCAGAGATGGGTGACACAAAACCCTTTTTAACTTAACAGGACTTATTATAAATAAATGTAAACAGTTTGGGATTTTTTGAACAGATCATGCTGAAAAGTATTTCATAAATCACATTTCTCGTGTCTTGTATCGATTACAAATGTAACAACATATCCAGAGCTGCATCACAGACATCACTTTTGCAGTTTATCGGATACTGAAGCATAACCAGTAATTAGGTGCATATTTACCAGGCTGCTTTATATGATAATAGGCAGATGAAATCAATTTACGCATACGTTTATTGACATTTTTTTAACAGTTGTATTGATTGGTGCAGAAATATCTCTCGCCGGCCAGTTGTCTGAAAGAGCCTCGTTATCTCACGTTCTGTTTTTCAACTACGCGACAGTTAAAATGAAACTGTGGCAGATGCTGTTTATTTTGTTGTCACCTACGACTTTGCATCCATTGATTATTGGTCATTTGAATTTGACAGATCCATCAGTAAAGGATGTCAGTAAGATCAAAGTTAAAAAAGCTGATGAATTATCTAACTCAAGCTTTAATAACCCAATTTATATTCACTAATATGACATGGTGCCACTTCCTATTCAAATCACCTGTTTAATCTTGTTATTGATGTCATTAAGTTGAATGTGTGACGTTTCATTTCACAGATAGTTCAGTAAAACAGAAGAGATCTGGTGTCTTCCTCCATAATAACACAGTAAATGTTGTGAACACATATGTAGAGCCACATACAACTACAGAGAGAGTCACTGTGGAAATGAGACATGTGGTTCAAAAGAACTTTAAAAGATATAAAAGCAAAATCATTTAAAAAGAATAATAAAAAAATGTCCAGCATTTAAACCCTTCTTTGGCTTTCTAAATTATGTCTTCGGTAAAGCTGTTAAAACTGTCAGGAAGATGTTTTTAAAAAATAAAAAATAAATAAAAGAGGTCAAAATATTAGCTCAATTTTGTAAGAAATAAAAATAAGTTTTTTGAGTCTTAAAATACTTAAAATGCCATGTTTTTGTTCAAAATGCATCAGGAAATGATCATACTTCCAAAACATAAACCTGTAAAAAAAACTGTATGATACATTCATACAGTTTCTCAAATTTCACTCAAAGCTCAGCTTCGCAGCACAAATCACTCTTTGCTCTAAAGGACTTAAAATCCAACCCAGATCTGATTTTGAGAAAAGATTGATTAATGTTTGAGGTTCTATTTATCTTAAAATTAATATGAATGCAGAAACCCTTTTAATACATTAGAAGTAAGTAGTGTTATACTTAATATCTTATTTTACAATTGTTTTATTTGTTTGTGAAAATGTTTCCCTAAAAGGTTTATTCTAAAGTGTCCATCTGGATCCATTATGTGTGTTTTATGGCTCTTCTTGGTTATAATGTAAGATCGTAATATTGTGGGCATGAAGTTTATATGTTGAACCTGACAAACACCCTATTGTCTATGCTTTATTTTTGTACGATATATTTTATCTTGATGATTTGTTCCCTTGTTCATCTTTTTTATTTGAATAAATGGAAGGTAGGAATTTTGTTTCATCCACTGATCAGACTAAAGACTGGACTTCTTCCAAGCATTAAAATTACTTCTAGTTAGAAGAAAGACTTTATAAAATTAATAATTACATAAACCAGCCATGGGTTTGAATAATTTGCTTATTTTTTATTTATGCATGAAAGTTTAAAAAAATTATATCGTGAACATTTTATTTGTCCTGGGCTTTTTCTGTGAAATGCCTCTGTAGTCTTCTGTTTGTTTAAACTCATAGGTTGTGACCAAGGTCTTTTTTAAAGGTAGCTCTTCTGCTGATAAACCAAATTAATAGCAGTCATTTTACTTTTCGCGGCCAGCTGTTGAGAAAGCCGCTTCAGTGTGAGCAGCTTCTCCTTCTATAGCTCGTAGAATTAAGTCCCTTAATATGATCTTATTTCCTGGAGGACATAGATGTATTTTTGTGGCATTATGATAATTTTCTGTAATTAAGAATCTAATCAAAGCATATGCTAAAATGGGCTTTTAATAAACACACAAGCTGCTGCTGACAGAGGACAGGGAGCTGTTGGGTTACGTGAATGATATTAAATTTGTGCACGTAATAAAAAAGGGCAAGAAGAAGAAGAGGAGGAGGAGGAAGAGGTAGAGGAAACCTAAAGCAGCATTATTCTTAACAAAGTATTTAAGTTGTAGTTCTTAATAGATACTAAAAGTGTGCAAATAAGAAAATTACATTGCACATATTGTTTATATAAATTAATCTAAAGCTTCAGAAGAATCACCATGATGGAGACTAATTATACTGGAGCTGCTTTTTCTGATTTACAGGAGTGACTCTGGCTTGCACAGGAGGGCATGTGCAATCTCTTTTGTCTGGGTAGAAAAGAATAAATATCCCAGTAAATCCAGAGTGCTCGCAGGGCCGGGCTAAAGCCGCTGCTCTGTATTCACCACAGTGTCTCTCTTTGCTCTTTGGTTCCACAAACCAGGAACTTTCCTCCTTTCTGCCTCTCACAGGAGACAGAGCGAGCGGAGGAACGAAGAGGGGGGGCAAGAGAGAGGAGGGAAGGAGAAAAATGAATCGGGGCTGGCGTTTGATGTGTTGATTGGGAGAGGAGCGAGGACAGCAGCTGCACTCGGGACGCTCCCTGGGGAGAGCAGGCTTGATAGCTAAATGAAGACCTCTAGTGCTTTCTTGTTAGCCGCGATGGATCCTGCACCCAGATGAAGCACAATTAGTCAATGGTGGCGGCTTTAGGTGTCCGCCGATCACAAGGCGCAAGTGAGAGCTCCTCTGGTTGGGAGCCATTGGCAGTTAGTGCCCCCAGGCTGTGTCCTTGCCCCGCTGGCCTTTTCGGGCCTCTTTACCACTACAGAGGAGAGAACAGAAATCCTCAGCTGAAAGCAGCTTGCTGATATCTCTGGTGAAATGATCCCTCTGGCATTTCAGATACAGCTGTGCACATCTGATTAGTGTGAGGCAGGCACGGTCCACTCTGGCCAAGAAGTGCTGTCTCTTAGATCTCAGTGGCTTTCTCATCTGACACATTTAAAAAAGGGAGAAATTCTCGATAGACTAACAGTTTACCCATCAATCAAGTTATAAATCCCTTGTGTCTGTGGAAGCTCACCTTCATCCTGACAAAGAAAGGGACAAATTCTGTTCCTTCTATGTTAAAGTGATGCCAAACTTTGGCCATAAGACAGCTACTTGCTGTTTCCATTGTTATTACCCTTTTTATTTGTATCTCTCCTCCTTGAAAACAACTATTTAAAACCGTAACAATCTGCTTTTCTTTCTATCTGCTGCTCCATCCATTCACTGCGTCGTCCTCCTCCCCTCATCTGATGCTGCTAATGCCACTGGAGCAATGCAACATGGGGAAGTTTGTGCCACTGCATGATGAAGCGTTCTATTTATATTAAAATGAGCCAGATCCTCTGGGAGATATAGAGGGGAATGGAACAACAAACATGAAGGTTTAGAGACGAAGGAAAGCGAGGGAGGGACCGGTGACAGCAAAATGGCAACTGCCTCATCCAAAGTGGCCCTAAGGACCTCAGGAAGAGTTATAATACAAACGGTGGCATCTAGGAGGGCCGTGTGGGCGTAGTGTATACACCGCTCGCTGCCATAAAACAACACCCACAGCAATAAAGCAAATCCAGGAGCAACGCCACACTATCCCCTTAAATTGCTCTTCCTTGGAGTTTTTTAATGCATTGACCACTGTTGTGATAGAATTGACTGAGCTGTGATGGATTGTTGAAACGTCCGATTGGTTTGATATTTTCTCATTTTCAGGTAGATAGAAAATGAGAAAATATCTAAATAGATAGATAGATAGATAGATAGATAGATAGATAGATAGATAGATAGATAGATAGATAGATAGATAGATAGATAGA
>CAEFZX010029549.1:0-12624 GCA_903066825.1 Alfaro cultratus
CGCAGCTGGAGATAGGCACCAGCACCTCCCGACCCCATTAGGGACAAGGGTGCACAGAAAATGGATGGATGGATGGAAGTTGGAAGAGGGACTTTTGTTTATTTTGGCCTTGGAGAACCTGAAGCTTAAAGTTTCCATGTGTTGATTCTTCTTTCTCCTATATTTGATTTTTGCCTAAAATGTAAACTTTTTTTTTCCAACTGTTGAGTGGTAAATAGCTTTTATTTAGATCATTTCAGCAGCTCTCATCTATAATATCTGTTGACTTTCACAATGCTTTAGATGTACATGAACATCCAGTACCTCCAGATTTCTCAATTTTGTGCGAGAGTCGGCTAAAACTGTTTTGCTTCAAACTGATTACACTCAAAGGTTACAAAAGTATGTAGGAAGACTTATTTCTTTAAATTGTTTGTATGGTGGCAGTTTGCTAGAAAACAAAGTGGTAACAAGATCTAAAGGATTGTAATCGACTCAGCTGCAGAATCTAATGTTGGCAACTTCTTTTACGGTTTAATGTGAGTAGCAGATATTTTTCTAAGAACTCTGAATTGCATTTATGTCTCTCTTGTTCAAAATCTAAAATATTTGAAAAGATTTAACTTTAGCTGAGAAATTTCTGAGTGAACAGACTCATTAAAATTAATCCTGAACCCCATTAAAGTGCAGTTTGGGATTCTATTTTATGATTAATTTGGTTAATAATTATCCAACCACTTGAAGGCACTCAAAACTGAGTTCTCTCTTTTCTCTCTCTCACTAGAAGGATAGTTGAACTTTCAATATGGGGAAAGTGACAATGTGTGAATTCATCCCAATACAAAAACACTATTCAGAACAGAGATGCATCAAGAGCAAAACATACTTCAAAGATTTGAGAGGACATCATTTTACTGACCATGTTTATAACCAAGTATCATGGTTTTCAGTATCTAAAGTTCATTAAATACTATCTGAGGAAGCTGTAGCCAAAATGTGAAAATGTTTAACATTGGAAATGATTCCAAGAATGTTAGGTTTGGGTAGTTAAAGTAATTACTTCAAATTAACTTATTGCACTACACCTAAGGTGTCCATGTTTTGATATGTTAAATTAATCTATGTATGTACATATGGTAAACTTCTTGTCAGTAAATTGGCTTTCAAAGAGTAAAGAATAAATCATATAATTTATAGAATTTCTTGTACCGGTGGGGTTTGTAATCAAAAGAAAACAAAAACAGTAAATTGTTCAGCTGCAGAACTCTGCCATCTAAAATAAAAGGGTCCGAGGCAGCATTTATGCTAAATGAATGTAACTATTGAATAGTGAATAAAAAAACCTTGTAAAACTTGATGTTTCTTTACATATTTTGTAACATTGTCTGTGGGTTTGCAAAAGGGAATACAGTTATAACAGCATGCGTAAAATCTGCTTTACTTTTCCATGTAACATCATCAGATTGGGTTTTACTTCCTCACATTTGTGACACTACAAGTAGATATTCTATTGTACTTGCAATAGTTTAGCTTCATGGATGATTGATTACATTTTTCTACTAAGGAAATTACTTTAAAATCTTGTTCTGATAAGTATCTAGATTATACAGATTTCATTTTTGTGTGAAATTACTAAGAACATTGTATGTGAAATTACTGTTCTACTTTGTTCTGATAAGTACCCAAAATTATATAAGTTTCATTATGTAATAATTTACTAAGAATGTTATACTTGGTTCCAGTGTATTATGCATTAACTACAAGTTTCAAACAAAACAGATAAAAACTTCATAAGATATTTTCCATATGGGTAGCACACATAGGAACATATGAAACTGAGTGGAATCAGCTTTCCTGTGCAGTTATGGATGTTTAGTTGTTAATGAGCCCAAAATAATCCCTGTTCTTAGAAAATGGTGGATAAAAACTTTATCGACGAAGGAGCCTCCACATATTAACCACTTCAGGAAGACTTTAAAGATATTCAAACCCTCAGACGGGCTCACCTCATCAATGCTATTGTAATCATGATTTCAGAAGACCGTCACAGATAAAGTGTCAGCATCGCTTCCTGCACTGAGCCGGATTCCTCGGACCATTATGATCCTCACTTTGATTATCTGGAGTGAACCTCGCTCTGGTTCATCACTGGCCCGTACTGCTGAGGATTCCTTAATGTGACGCCCAGCAAATTGATAACTCTAATCTTGCTGGAAGGAGAATCCTATTAACTGAGCCGTGCCTTCTCTCATGGGACCATTCCCTCTTTATGCTTTGATCATTTCAGATGGAGCTTTTAAACGGAACCAGGGCTGATGGGGAGGGAACGTTCTGTGCACAATCTAAAATATATTACAGTTTCATTACCAAGATACATTCAAGGTAAAAAGAAAGTACTGACTCTTTCAATTCCGAAAGATTTTACAGTTCTTTTGCAATTTATAAAGATCAGTGGCAAGTTACATTTCCTTTTAATCTATGGAATATTCTTTAGACCTCAAAACTGTGTGAATTACAATTTTAGATCACTGTGGGAGTGTTTAGGCGACTGATAGGCTTAACCAGGTTTACATGTGTTCTGATGTTTCTCATGTAAGAAAATCTGTGGAATATTATCTGAGGAAAGCAGTTTATTAGCAAGTCACTGCTAATGACTCCTGGAGTTGATGTGTGTTAAAAAGCATTTGCCAAACACTTAACAACTAAAAAGGTGCATTTTGAAATTATAACCTGACCTCCATCTTCTAACAATTACGTTGGAGTGGATCACAGAGCCAACAGCTAAAGCAGAGATTTTTTACATCTCATTTTAAATGTGTATAAACTTATTAACATGCCAAAAAATATAAAAAATATATATATATATTTTCATTTTGGAGCATCTGTGTTCATCTTTAGCTGTCTGTCAGATACAAGTCACGATTCCACCATTATGCCACTAAAATGCTTCCATACAAAAGTACCATCTCACTTTTAACAAAAACCTTCTAGGGGTAAGATAATGTAAATCCTTTTAAGTAATGCTTGGGGGACACATTTTTTGGTTCAGTTTCATCAATAGGTCTCAAGTTTATGACTGCTGTCACAACAGGGAATCTGATTATATATACAGGGTCAGGAGTACTCCAGACGTCGAGGGCTGCTATATTTCAAGTTTTAGATGTAGGCGTTTGGCAGCATGTCATAACTGAATTATGTGATATGACCACAAATGCAATCATGGTGTTATGTTTTTCACCTTCACTGATTTGTTACTTTTTTGATCAGCTGTGCAAAACCATGTCACATTCAAGATGAAAAATATTTAGACTTTTTTTTTTTTTTTTTTAAATCATGCTTCCACTTTCCTACATCATAAAAGAGCAGCACTTACCGGTAGACTTTTGAGAGCCGCTCTACCTTCTCAACATCGTCTTGATGGTGACGGACTTTGAGAAAAATAATAATCTCCTCAGCTGGTCCTCTGTCTTCTGCAAAAACTTCACCCAATGGAAACATAACCAAAAAAAAACCAAAAACATAATCCTGAGCTTCATAGTCGTTTCCTGAGGGTTAGCCCTGCTGTTTGCAGCTTGTCTGCGAGTTCAGCAGCTTGTTTTTCACATATAAATCTTTAATGCATTACATATAGGTCATAACTGTAGGTAAGAAACCTACATGACTGTTGATAAATAATAATTTGTTATTTATCAAACAATAAAGTAAATACATCAGCGTTCAGTGACAGTTTTTATTATAATAGCTCAATACAGTATTTTAAATTGTACTCCATTGATTGGATTGATTTCTGTTCTATCCCAACTTATGAACAAAATTCAATAATCCTAAAATTCTTCCGAGTCGATATGCAAGCACACAAACATACGCACATCCGACATAAATTACTTTTTGGTTTCAGCACAAACTGGCGCGTTTCATCGTGGGTGCACACGCGGAGTGCCTGTCTCAGCTGTCATATCCATCCTAGCCTGTGATTTTCAGTGTCAAACATTTTCCCGGTTCAGATATTCAAGCAAAGCTATTTCCGGACTAAAGCGCACCGGGAGGGAGTCGCGTGGTGACGCAATGACGTCATACTAATTAAGTGCTTTATCTTAAATTGAGTATTTTTGGTCGCAGGGTTTTTTTCCACTGTTATGATTACTTTATTTATTTTGTATACTTTGATAAGAGTTTATTTCAAGTAGAAGTAATTGTTTTTTCTTTGGAGATTTTTTTGTTGTTTTGTTTTGTCTTCTTGTGGGCGGAGCCTGTGGCTAGAAAACTTCTTTCACGTGAAGATGAGTACAATGAACACCATCTGACGTGAACGGACCCTTTCTGTGGGCCTATCCTATCATTTTTTTGGCCAAGTCTTAACATAGCCCTGACACACAACCTTTTTCATCTGGAAGACATGGCTTGAGACCTGGACGTGCCGATTTTCATCCTAGCCAATTCAAACCACTTTGGTTCCTGCTCAGGGTTCCTGCTCAGTGAACAACCCTGGAGGGCAAAGCTGCAACGTCTGTTTTTTTAAAAAAATAAGTGAAATCCAAAGGCTTGAATTGAAAGTCCTATAAGTAGAAGCTCCTTGTAGAAAAATTGAGGACAAAATCTTTTAAAATGGACAGGCCATGGATGAGTCAAAGAATCTCTGTAAGCAAGTCTTTCTTTCTTTGAATTGCAAATGTGATTAGCTCTTCCTCATGTTGTACAGACACCAAGAGAGGTTTAGTTCAGGGTCCATAACCTCATTCTATCTTCCCTATCATATAATTTTTATTACAAGAAACTTTAAAGCAAACTAAAATGTAGAAAAATTGTTATTCTGCTTTCACATCATTCACTCACAGTGGTTCTTTTTGCTGCAGAAAGTTGCTTTTTAGAGAAACCAAAATGTTATCAAACCTATCCAAAAGCTTTTTCATACAAGTTGAAAAAAATAAACTGGTGTTTATACAAGAAACTGAAATTAAAACTTCAGAAAGAAACCAAGAATTTCCTTAGATGCTATGTTTTCTAATTTGATGTTCTGTTTGGATGTGGACACTGCAGGTCCCGCAGCATGTTGTGACAGAGTCGGCTAACTGTCAGATAACAAGATTAGTTGCATTTGTTGAAACCTAATACACAATCAATACTTCTATAGGAATCAGAGCACTGAAATGACCTTAGGTCGACTTGCCTTAAGAGCAACAATCAAGGCATTTATCAAAATGGATTTTCTGCACAAATCTCAATACAATTAGGAAAAAAGCAGCCCATCTAATCACAGGAGTAGATTGGTCTTTGAATGTTAAATTTACAGACTAATAAATTTCCAAGGATGTAACTACATAATCTAAATTTCCACACAAAGTATCTCAAATTTCCATGATGTTATAATAGTTATGATATTCAGACGCATGCATCAGATCTGTAACAGGCAAAGCTCTGTTCCTAAAGTAGAAAAATGAGTCTTTTATTGAACGGGCAGCAGCAGCTTCTCCCACTTTATCACGGCTGACAGCTTGTCGCCGCTTCATGATAAAGGATCAGCCAGCTCATGCAGCCTCGCCGTGTTACCACTGACCTCCATGTTCCTCGGCCGCCTTTGCTGAGGCAGCCTGCCACACCAGCCCTAAACAAATGGAGGCGTCCTGCAGGTCATCGACGGACAAGGTGGAAACAGAGCACTACGAGGAGAAAGAAGTATTTAAGATACTGGCAAACTTTAAATAACAATTCAGGCACCACAATAAAAATTAATTGTGTTTCTACAGTTTCAGTTTCTCTTTACAGGCTCTCTCTTACTTCCAAAATAGATTTTAAAATTAATTTTCTTGCCTTTAAAGTCCTGAATGACCATGATCCATATTGTATTAATCATAGATATTTTTTCTCTATTTTGCCACATTGATTTTTGCTTTCAGACCGCAGGACTTGTGGTTCCCAGATTGAGTGAGAGGAAAAAAAGATTATGTTTTTGAGACTTAGCTTTCAGGGGAAGATTTCAGTAGTCTAGAAAGAGATGATACACTAAGAAAACATTTAATTTAAAATGCATTTGACACGGTAGCTTCACATTTTGATCACCAAATAAAACAGGCTGCTGCCGACATTTAGAACATGTATAGGAAATAAGCTTTGTTTATTAATACAATATCAAATAGTATTTTGGGCTGCACAGTGGCGCAGTTGGTATCACTGTTGCCTTGCAGCAAGAAGGTCCTGGGTTCAATTTCCAGTTTGCATGTTCTCCCTGTGCATGCGTGGGTTCTCTCCGGGTACTCTGGCTTCCTCCCACAGATTGTTTGTCCCGTCTGTCTCTGTGTTGCCCTGCGATGGACTGGCACCTGCCCAGGGTCTACCCCGCCTCTCGCCTGAAACTTTAGCTGGAGATGTGCACCAGCAACCCTCCCTACCCCGCTAGGGACAAGGGTGTACAGAAATGGATGGGTGGATAAATAGCATTGTACCAGGACATGCCGCATCAGAACACTGAATTCCACATCATTTATCCCGAGATGCACTCACTCTTAAAACTTAAAGCTCATCAAAAGTGACACAAACTTCCCAGACTTTGTGTTTGGGAAGTTTTTCAACACAAAATGTCCTGTGTTGAAAAACTACTGCCATTCTTAATTTCTTTATTTAGTTTTGGATGTGGCAGTGGCACTGCTGTTAAGTCCAAATAAGTCATCGTCGTCATCTTCCATAAAGGTTGAGACTTTAGCTTTCTTTGTTACTGAACGTGACTTAACATTTTGGAAAAGATGTTGTGGACTTTATGTTCCACAAAATTCCCTTGCATATCTCAGCTGTAAACCCACCAGTGTTTTTCCACCATGTACAACACAATAGGAAAAGTTTGAGTAAATTGATCAGTAAAAGACAACTTATTGAGTGTCAAATGGCGATTTCCAAACAATTTGATGGTCACTTTTCTGTAAAAATAAAAAAATCACAAGTTTAACTCATTTAAGAAAACTACCAAAGATTAGACTTTGCAAGGAAAAAGCCCCAAGAACTCCATGTCTATAAGCCTTAGTTTCTTCAAACTCTCTTAGAAAGACACTGAACAGGTATTGCTTTTGTGAATTGATTGAAAGAATACGTTCTTAAATTAATTAATTACTTGGCTGTAATACACAGCACAGTTTTAGACAAAAACCCAACAACATATCAGCATAAAACCTCAAATCAGCATTCTATGGCTGATTATATTTGGGCTGGTTCCACAACCACAGGACGTGGGACGTTTGCCATTTTTAAATCAAACACAAACTCCTCTGTTTTATGATCAGATGTGAGGGCATCTGCCCAACATGTGAAGCTTAGTCCAAACCACTTAATCCAAATTTATGATGGCTTTACAAGCTCTTGAATCATGGGGGGTGCTTAGAGTTTTCAATCAATGTAGTTAGATTGTTTGTGTTATTGTCAATTCACACCTGGGTGTTAAAATTGAAAAGAAAATGAATGCTTTTTCAAGACAAAGATTATTCTATTTTGGCATACAAATTTCCCTGTTTGTTGGTTTGTTGCTCAGCTCCGGTTTCTGAGGCTGGAGGCGTAAAAACACTACCCTGTAGGAGTTTCTGCACCCCCTGCTGTTTGATGCTTCTGATTTATTATATTTACCTGACATTTTGAGTTCTTAAAAATGGTTTGACAGGCTTTACTCTGGGTCACTGAGCACACACTGTGGTGGAAGAAATCTGACTTTCTCATCCTGATAGCTGTGTTCTTGTTTATTATGCGACTGTCAGAATGAAGGCATGTAAAACTCCCTGCTGCTGAGCATGAGGACCAAATGATTCAGAAATTCAACCGTTGACTCAAACTGACTCCATTTCCACTCTTTCTTACTCAAGTTAAAAGAGCAGCGGTTTACATTCAACTGTATACAGTATATAGTTACATCCTGCTACAGTCATAAGACAAATACCTCTTCACAAACAAACATATTAATTAGGAGATGTAAAAGTTGATCCTGTTTGGGCTTCATATCTTATTAATCTGAAGGACTCAGGGATGTTTCTGACAGTTTGTTTTGGTGAGCTGAATCTTATTCCTCAAGTGTTGTATAATTTCTTTCAGATTTACAACCGTGGGTGGAATTAAAACAAAGTTGCGTGATTAATTTATCTTGTAGCATTCCTTTCCGTAGAAAATAATTGTTCTAATTCAGCTCAAGTACATACTTGAAGAATAATAGCTTCTTTATCTTTGTGAGCCTCGTTCAGCTGACCTGCCGCGCACGAACTCTGTGGGCAATTAATTAATTAGAAGTGTACCAGTTTAACACTGAGCTCATTTTATCTATAATTAGAAGTCCTTTTCCAGAAACATCCACTGAGTCCGACAGACACATCCGTTTCTCTTTGTTGTCAGTAAGTGACAAAGATAAAAAGACAGGAACAGGATGTGGAGAGCCTTTCAGCAGAGGATGTAACAGTCACTAAATTATGATGACTTATTTGGGTTCACGTCATTTCATCATTTAGAGTTGAATTAGTTTCAGGTTGCTTTTGGCTGCTCTCTCATGTTCATTCTTCATTACTGACAGAGCTGAAAGATACCAGCCATCTGTTAGAGACTAGCGATATTGGAGTCTATACACTTTACTTTGGTGTTATAAATGTGTGTTTCTGCATTCCAACTGGATGTTGGTCCTGACTTGGATTGGTCCATTTTAAAACATGAATGAAAATCATATCATGTAGCTCTTGCTACAATCGAATGGGGGCATCCCAACTGTATTTTGCAAGCTGAACTTGTATCTGCGTTTAAACTGCTGCTCCACTGGCACTGGAGGTCTTGCAGATTGGATCCCACTGCAAGGAAACAGAAAGTTAATAAGGTGGTAGCATATCAGGAAAGAAGAAACCGCAGACCATTTATAACCTCGAGGTTACTGCGTTTCTGTGAGCTGCATAGTTTGACTTGAATCAGATTTCTGTTAATATTTACATGTTCAGGAGGACATAGATGTGTGAAAAGCTGTTGAAGGCTGCAGCTGTAATAAATCATGATAAAGATATCTGTCCTCCATGACTCTCTTTGTTTGCCATTTGAGGTGAAAGTGTCAAGATCATTTCAGTTTGAGTCCCTGCCCTTGGAGAACATAACAGCATTCAATAAATTATAGCAATGTTTCTTTGTTCTTATTCATAAATCTTGTGAGCTTTCCATGTGTATATATAGTCCCTCAGCTTTGACACATTTTAATAAGCCACAGTAGCCTGGGAGCGAGTGACCTCTTCTTTGCTTTGTCCACATCTTGTAGCTAATTCCTCTGCGGTGGTGGGTGGAGAGGGAAAGGTCACCGGCACCTCGCTAACGGCCGTCCAGCTTCTCTCCAGACGCCTTTGTGCTGATGTACCACATGTGTGCAGCTTCCTGCTGCTTTGTTCTCAGGGGAAAGGCCTCCTATTGGGTCAGTGGAACCAAAGAAAGTCTGCTGAGGCAAAAAATATAAAAAAAAAACCATACTTTGCAACTAAGATGTTGCATGACTTATTTCCACTAGGGTTTCCCTGCTGAATAAAGCTCATGAAAAAAGCTCATAATCTATTTAAGCTCTTTTTATAATCCATCTAGTCATTGTCTTCTTATTTAAGATTGGTGCAAGGAGGAAACAGAAACCCAGACATTTCTGGCTCTGTCTGGAGGGCCCCAAGGGTTTCCTGCACAAAAAAGTGTCTGTCTCTTTCCCTGAATCTTTTATGAGTAAAAAGTATGTTTGGAACTGGCTGCACAGTGATGCAGTTGGAAGCAATGTTACCTTGAAGTAAGAAGGTCCTGGGTTCGAATCCCAGCCAAGAGTCTTTCTGTGTGGAGTTTGCATCTTCTCCCTGTGCATGGCCAAGTTTTCTTCATTTACTGGTGAGCAATGTGTAAAAGGAACATTCAGAGTACAGTTCTGTGCTTAAATATTTTCTTACTAATCAAATCAAGGTGATGTGCCCAGGTCAAAGGGTTTTCTTTAAACTGGGCCAGCTTTATTGCCAGTTGCTCGCTCGCAACGTTCCCTGCCTCCAGGGTGAGGTTTGCATATTGCTTTTGCAGATGGGTAAGTATTGCCTGTTCTGAATGCTGAAGGACTTGGCCACTTGTTTGGGCTTCTGGGACAGTGCAGGGGCCCATGGCATTCATTACTCATTGAGAAAAGTAAGTAGGTTGATGGCTTTTATATCTCCAAAGTTTACCATATCACCAAAAGAAGTCACCAGATTTGTTATCAGTCATGATTTTTCTGACAAAATCTAACTCCCTACTTACCACAAACCTGAGCAACACCTTTATTACTGCAGATGAAGCCACAGTCTGTTCCATGGAAGAAGCATTTCATAATTTCTTTTGTTGAGAGTCCTCTTTTTTTTTTTCTTTAACAAAGCTACTTGTGCATGTATATGGCACCTGCCAGGAGAGATGTCCAATAATCTAAAAAAGAAGAGTAAATTCCTCTAAAAGAGCTGGATTTCATTAAAACTTCACTACCATCCAGGAAAACCTTCTGCACACACTGTTCCTACAGCCGGAGCGGTAATCAATAATCCTGCCTCCTCTAATCTCACAGTTAATGTTGATCCTGATGAGAAGGAGGAGGAAACATTAGCTCCTCAATGAGCACTTTGAACAGATTAATGAGTGTACATTAGTCCAGGACTGCCTTAGTTATTAATTCAAAGATGATGTGTAAAACCAACTATTTACTACAGAATGTGAGCTCAGTCAGACCTGTGCACCAACTCATATGGGAACTCTTACATGAAACCAGACATACTCTGAGTAATTGTTCCCTCACTCAAACCTTTATTGAAAGAGTTCAAGTCAGGATAGTTGTACTTCTGAGTTAAAATGGATTAAAAGCTTCTGGTAAACAATGGCTGGATTTCATCAAAAAATTAGGCTAATGCAAAAACATAAACAAATGCTATCTAAAAGTGTTATTATGTGTGATTATCACCACTGTGTTTTTAATATTGTGGAATATTAAAAACACAGTGGTGAGAATAGAATAGAATAGAATAGAATAGAATAGAATAGAAATGTCTTTATTGTCCCACAGTGGAAAAACTCAAGTCCATTTATGTTAACATATGAACAATACTCTCCTCCTTAGTACCTTAAAGAGAAATGATGCTGGTTTCACATCTGTCCATCAGACTTTCCAGTTTGGTTACCATAGTGACAATAAGTGCTGGTTTCTATAAACAGGATTTGAGATTTATTCATAGATATCAGCAAAAGATTGCATTTCAGTCTGTCAAAATAATGTAATAAATCAAGAGACCTTGAATATTAACTAAATGTGTTCTGGACATAGCATTATATTCAACATATTGTATTTTAGTAGATTTACATTTACTTTTTTAGTGTGTTTGTATTTTGTAAGTGCCCCATAAATTTTTTTTTTTATCTTTTTTTTTTTTTTTCTCTGAAGAGTTTTTTGCGGCGCTAGTGGCTCGCATTTTTCCACGACAGTAGGCTGACAGGAAGGGGGAAGGAGAGGGGGAAGACATGCGGCAAAGGTCGCCGGGACTGGGAGTCGAACCCGCGACGTCCGCGTCGAGGACTAAGGCCTCCAAACGTGGGGCGTGCTAAACCGCTGCGCCACCACAGCACGCCCCGAGTGCCCCATACATTTAACCTTGAGAGGTTCCCAATAAGGTGCCTGTAAAGTATTCATTTCGGTAGCTGGTAAGTACCCATATGTAGCCTGCTATGTATTTGCCACATAGGATCCCTTAAAATAACCTGCAGTAACTCTGGTAAGTACCCTGAAAGTATCACATATTCCACCAATACTTCTGTAGTATCCTTAAATTTGTCTCATGAAATCTTTTAGGTTCTTAAGTTCCTTGGAAACAGAGTTTCCAGTTTGCTTTGATACTCTGTCCTATGAATGTGCTTGAAGGAATCCAGGTGCCATTCATGTATTCATGAAATTCCCGAAGCATGACCTCTGAACAGCAAATACCAAGATTATACATGCAAACTGCATCTATGGCGTGTTAAAGTCTTCAGTGAGTTGAGAGAATGGAAACATCAACAGCTGCTGGTAATATCAATCAGCAGGTAGCAGCAGAGTCAGACTAACAATGAGGAAATGAGCCTTGAAGCTGGTGCACACTTCACTGAAACAACAATGACTGATGGATCAGTACAGGTAAAACTAAGACAGTTTTAGGGGTTTTAGGGGTTTTTGCATCACCCCTAAAACCAGTAAGGTGATGATGATCGTTTACACATGATGTGGAGTTTCCCAATCATGGAACAATTTTGGAAATGCATTATGGAAATAATCTCTAGAGTTACAGAAAATCACGTTGAGCCCATTGGAGTTGCACATTGTGTAATTTCTTCAAGGAGTCTTATGTGCATAGACATTATTATTTGCTGAAAGACATAATTATTATCTGCTATATGACTGTGTAGGAGTATAAATGCACACAAAGTGAGAGATATATGGGGAAGAAGGGAGGGATGGGAAAACAGTTTTTTGTTTCTTATCTTTTCTCTAATGTTCAAATTATCCTATATATATAAAAAATAAAAAATAAAAAATCCCTTCTCACCCACCGCGGGTGGTTTCTTCCTCTGAGCTCGGGTCCTCTACCAGAGGCCTGGGAGCTTGAGGGTTCTGCGCAGTATCTTGGCTGTGCCTAGGACTGC
>CAEFZX010029554.1:0-17992 GCA_903066825.1 Alfaro cultratus
GACATGTCTGTTCTTGGTGTTGGATTTTATCAAATAAATTTCCCTCAAAAATGCGACTTATACTCCGGTGCGACTTATAGTCCAGAAAATATGGTATTTCATTATTTATCTTTTATGGTTTATAATATGGATTTGTCATCTGTTTGATATATTAAAGTAAGAGATCAGGGAATTGCTGCTATTGTTATTAATTGCAATGCATCATTTGCAAAATGTAACACAATTGCAATTATTTGAGCCGAATTGTCTTATTTAGGTTTTTCAAATATTTGTTAGTAATTTATTTAAATCATCACCTGCATAGGAAGGTAAGCAAGAAAATTATTACAGTTGTACTTCAAAACAGATTTGAAGAAATAAAATAACTTTGTAACAATACCAAAAATCAGAAACACAACAAAATAACAGAAATGTTTAATTTTTTTAAAGATGCTGCAATAAAACTTTTAAAAATCTTAGGAGAATGTTCTACATTTGTTGATGTTAGGGTGAAATTAAGTTAGCTGGCTTATAATATCCCCTTTGTTCCTTTGTTCTATAACATAAAATGTGATATTTTCACCACTAAAAAGTGCAAAAAACAATTTATGCCTTGAAACAATGAGGCATTTTTTAACGGAATATAAGAAAAATTTGAGGGGACAGTGCAGACAACAGCTAGAGCAGAGGACGAGAGAAAAATAACTTATTTAGGGTTAGGGATGGTGGCTGGTGGGTGTGGTCTCAATAGGAGCCCAAATCGACATCTGCTCAGGACCCCAAACATTCTTGTCTCGGCTCTGACAGTGAGCCATGGTGAGAAACCTTGAACCTTTACTGGTGCCACAAAAAGGCCTGTATTCTTGGATTTTATCTGAACAGTTTAAAAAACAAAATGCCAAGCGTGGTGGTGGTGCATTACCATTACTAACAATTATACCTTGCTTATAAAATATCAGAATAAAAACGACACCAACTGGCACTATTGTCGTTTTCAAAAGGTACGCGTTTACGAATAAAAATTAAGATTTTCGATTACGCAACCATAAAAATAATTAATTTCGTCTTTGTCTGGTTGTAACTTAACAGCTCCATACATGATAGTAATACATTTCACACCATATTAAATGAATATTAAAAATATGGGTCTTTTTATTAAAGAAGTGCATTTTAAAAAATGTTCAACAAGGAGGTAATAACGTGAAAAAAAAAAACATGGGAGAGAAAACAGAACACTTACCTACTACCTACGGCAGCCTCACAGCAAAGCAAATCCTCAGCGAGCCTACGTGACAGGCTGAGAGTACGCATGTTATTTCCGGGAGTGTCTCTGCTCTGCTACGCGGTACGTCCCATCCGATTTTTTTTTTTTTTTTTTTTTTTGCGTAGGTTATAAATAAGACCAGGTGGCGACGCCGCTCTGACACGTTAAACCGTGACCGGGAGACGGAGGGGGGATGCTCCGAGCCGGACGAGCTTCCCTTCGGCGACCACAACCAGCGCTCCCCGCGTTGTGTCGAGGAGCCCCCCCGAGTTTCTGTCTGCCTCCCTCCCCCGTCCTCCTCGCTCTCTCCCCCCCCCTCCTACCGCGGCTCTCCGTGTCTACTCCCGCCTGCCATTTGCATGCATACAAACCACGTGACCTGCGTCTGCCGCCGACGTTCAGTTGCACAAGCGGTATCCGCTGTTGCTGTGTGAAAAGTAAGCTGAGCTTGTAAAATAAAAAAATAAAGACACATTGCGACAACTTGAAATGATGCATTAGAGCATTTTCTGAAATAATAGTGTTAAATAATAAACTCATCCCTAGAGGGAAAAAACAGAGCAGGCTTTATGTTGATTGGGGAATAAATAAATAAATAAAAGTTCAGATATAGAACTGTAAAGTCAGAGGCGGTTGTTACATAATTGGGTTCCCGGGCAAGACCATACATTTACCCCATCTGCCTCTTGCCACCAAATAGACATTTCCCACAACACCAGGTTAGAGGTAAGTAATTACTTAGGAGAAACATTCCAGAGGCCATAATGTGTTTTTTTTTTTAATGCTTTTTGCTCAGAGAGAGCTAGTTTCTTGTCTAGCAAAAGCTTTCATACCTACAGCTCAACTCAGTTCCAATCTGTCTGGGTTTTCTCCCATTGAAATGGATTTTTTCAATAGATTTTCAATTGGGCCAATCAGGGAACAGAAGAAGAAGTTGTGAAAGATGAGACACACTTTCTGCGCTATTTAAGAAATGTGGTCTGCTGTAGTTTTATAGCAGCGGCGGAAAAGTGAAACAGCAAAAAAAAAAAGCATTGATAACAAGATGAAGGCTTGAGTATCATTTGGAATGTGTCTTCTACTGCCTCCTTCTCTACCACCTATGCATACTAACATTTACAAATAAATTTAACCAATAATACTATTTTTAGCCCGTTAACATCCACTCCTTTTCTTTTTCTTTTCTTGCATTGGCTGTGAAAATAGTAGGCCTAAGTCACAGTGAGATATTTTAAAAATCTGTTCCATGATAGGGGCAAAGGATTATGTAGACTCAGTTTTAAACGTCATACCCATAAGGTTATATGGTAACGTGATAGTTAGATATGTAGTAATTTTTCAGATATGGAAACTAAGACATGAAATAAGAAAATCTGAAAATAGTTGGGAAAGAATTGTTAGCAAACATCAAAACTGATTTGTGCTTGAAGAAAAATGGGAATATATATTTTTTTAAGTAGCTAAAATAGCAAGTTCTGAATTTCGAATGAAACTACAATTATTATTTAAATAATTTAAAATGGTGCACTCTGCAATATAAGTTTCCTGCATTTAAATTTTTGACACCGTAATAACAATATTGTGATTTTAGACAATAACCTTAAAATTAATTAAAAAAATGTTACCATAAGTGCCATGACAATGTGTTTTCATCTAAGCCTTTGTTTTTGCAGAGCCTGTTTAGGGCATTGAATCCAAACAGTCTGATCTGAAAGTTATTTTTTTTAACTATTTTGTTTACTTTGTGTAATTTCTATTTTTGTGAATATCTGTAAATTTAAAGAACCAAATAGCAATAGATTATCTAAATAGTAAATACAAATCGCTTCTATCCTAAACAACCAAACAACTCCACGTTTTGTTGTTTCACCCACAAAGCTGAACTGTCTCTGACCTCAAGGCTATAAATCTTTGCCTACAGACTGGCCACTTTCTTGTTCACTTCTAAATTTGCTTTGCTGGAGGAAATGAGGTAATGTGGTGCTATGCAGCCAGGCCAGGGGTTAGGGCCTGGGATTAAAGCCTCACCCTGGAGGATTAGGGACACTGGGTGATGACACAGAACTAACAAGCCCACATCTCACATCTCTAATTTCAATGTAGGATAAAAGCTTATTCAAGGTTCTGTTGTGTTCTACAATAGGAACACATGCAAGTATGGAAACACATAACTTTAATATGTAAATATCCTACAATACAGAAATGTTTATGACTCTAAAATCTTACATCCTTTTCCCCTTTATCTGTCCTGGTCATTTATTCCTATATGACCTTTAACCCTGATTGAATGAGTCAATAAAGTCATTTCCTCTAGACCTGATCAACTGGACTTCAGGTTACTGATTGTCATGGTTGCATGTGAAATCCCTAGGAGGAAATTCAAAGGATGTGCCACATGAATGTTTCAATTAAAATAGTAATTGGCATAAACTTGATTTAAAAAGAAAGAAATGGCTTCTGACTATTGCAGTTTTGCTTTATCTATCATTTCAAAACATTTGTCACACAATTTGTTTTTTATCTTACCACACATGTTAGTGTATCTAAAATGTAAACAATGTTTAAACCCAAACATAGGTATGAATGTGAAGAAATTAAGCACAAGTTGTGAAACATCATGCTACCACATTAATGATGGTTATGATCAACACCTGTTACGTATGTTGCATGTATAGTGGAATAAAAATTTCATTCAAAATCTACACATTGCAGCAAGATGGTAAATGTGCCATAAACAAATGCATATATACTTCTAGTCCCTTCATGTCACATATTTTTGTATATAAAAAGGTGTTTTTAGACCAAAGTTACATCAGGAAGTAAGAAAATTTGTACTCGGTCAGTTATTTGTTTTGACAGTGCTTCTTCACAGGAAAAAACTCCCAGATGGTGCCACATTTTTAAGAAAAGTACATTTGTGAATTTAGCAGCAGAGTTGAGAATGCGGAGAAGTAGCATATCCTGCTGTTGACTCTTGCTTTGAGCTTCTGGGACTCTAGATGGAGACATCCAGGTGTATCTGTGAAAAGGACTCCGCTGTTGGGCTCAGGTGTTGCTCAAATCATGCCAGAATCAACAATGTGTCAAAAACAATCCTCGAAGATTTTGATCCACATTGACACACTAACGTCATGCTGCAGATCTGTCAGTTTCATATCCCGGCCCATTGCATCCCAGAGCAGCTCTACTGCCTTGAGATCTGAAAACTAAATTGAACATTTTTGGTAATACACCATAAAATAGAATAAATTTTAGGTGATTGGGGCTGATTTCTCCTTGCTCCTCATTTTCAGTTTGAAATAAACCAAACAAAAGGTTTCAAGTTTACCATGAAAACAAAGAAACAGAGTTGACCTCAACTCTTTGCAAGAAAGGTAATTAGAGTATTTCTCCTCACATGCGCAATGACTCTAATCTTACCAAAATTGGATACAAAGGATAACATTGTCAGTGTTTTGGAGAGGTCATCACAGAAATCGATTTAGATCCACTAAAAAAATGTGGGCAGAGCTGCAAAAGTGCAGAGTGCAAAATGTGAGTGTAAAATCTTTTTGAAAGCTTGCTGACGCTAACATGTGATGCATGTAATGGGTATTCACTTAAAAAGCAAGATATGACAGGAATGTTAGACTCTGGAAACATTTCATGACACTGGCCAAAGGTAACTTTCATGATGGGCAGAGGAATGAGCGCAGATAGTAAGTTCATTTTTAAGTCCCGGGTCTTATCAGAGCAAAACAACCCGAGCCTTCGGCTATTACTCTTAGCAAGATGCATTTATCTCAATAGCAGTGAGAGATGGATAATCAGATATTGTTCGGATTTGATTGCGAGGGAGAGAAGCAGGTTTCTTCATCTCTCCTCCCCGACGTGCTGAAACAGCACACACAGCCTTAACCAGAATTTAGTCTTGATTTCATTCCAGCAGGAAGAGACAGTTACACAATGAATCCAATAAATCTCTCTGAAACCCAAAGTCACATGAATATAATGAGTTTGAAAGTAAACGCTTTTGCCTGAGAACGATCAAAACGCCATCCTCCCATGATGTGCAACTTGTAATTTGTATTCTTGTGCATTTGCAGAGCAACATGCTTTCTTGTTAAAGTGTAATCTTTCTGGCTTCATTAATGTGTGTCAATCATTTATCTGCTGACCAGTCGACGCTTGAATCTAACACTTGTTTGTTCCAGGGGCAGATAAACTGCACGCTCTTTGCCAAGGTCAGCGCTCCCTGTGCAGCTGGCTGGAATCCCCCAGACTGTGTATCGCAGATTAGTGCAGCTCTGCACGTATACACATCTCCTCCTCTGTCCCTCTCCCTATCTGTCTCTCCCGCTACTTCCTCCTTTTTGTTGATGCAACAAGACTTGAGCACAGATAACAAAGAGTTAACATAAGGTAGAGGCCTACAGCTGCTTGCTTGCTTACTTTATTTTGTCGCTGATTTTTCTCGATAGGTTAGAAGCACACGTCGTTAATCGAAATTTGGCTAAAACATCTAATACCAATCTTTTTTCTAATTAATGTTTAAAATACATCAATTAAATCAACACATCTAGATGACTTATTGTTTATTAATCCATGCGACTTTTAGCTTCGTCTTCTATTTATGGCATTTGGCAAAACTGAAAAATCATCATACTTAATGCGCAGATGATGAAGGTCAATTCAGACGGCCCCCACTTTAAAAATAGATGGAAGCACTCGGGTGTCATGGACAGTTTGTTTTTATTTAGATAGCGAGGAAAACCTGACATCAGAGATACTAATGAGACATGTGCTTAGGAAAATGACATCGAACTGGATGACACATCCTGGAAACATATAATGACCATGCATATGCTTTGCATGGTTTTCCACAGCACTGAGTGTGTGGAAAACCTAAATGCAGACATGGGGGACACAAGAGAAAACATCTTGTCGGATAAATCTAAAAGATTTGTGCCCTTTTCAAGGAACGAAAGTTACAGCATTTCAGATTTTCTTATTATCCGGTGCAAAATCAAGTGGCAGAGTATCCGTAGCCAGAAGACTGGTCTTACCTTGATTAGGCTTAATTTAAAATGAGCCACTGTGTTTCCATCAGTCCATTCTGGAATCATGCCACTCATGCATGTTGGAGTTGCTCTCTTAATTTTTATTTGATTTTTTGGTTGGGACATTGCTTTTTTTGGACAATTACTCCTTCTGGTCTTTGGAAGCTGAGTAGCTGGAAGGATTTTTGCTGTTATGTTTTTAATTTCAGCCAGTTGGTTGTTATGCATATTTGCAACAACCAGGAGTAATTGGCAATATGCAAATAGTGCCAAAGCAGGATCAAAGAGGAAGAGGAAGTTCAAACCATCTCTTCCATTGATCATATTGGGCAACTCCCAACATCGCTCTGCCCTGCTTTTTAACCAAATGGCCAGACAGAGATTTAAAAGCAAACACAAATGAGGTGGATTAGCCGTGCTTGTCAACGACTGATGTTGTCATTCAAGACTTGTTATTATGAAATATTGTCTCTACTGCCTGGATTTTGAGCTGATGGCATGTCATGACAGCAAAAATCTCTTCAGTCAGAGGCTTCTTCAGATTTGTTGCAAGACTGCTACTGGAGATCCGTCCTGCTTATAGCATCAACATCCACAACGTCTCTTTCAAGATACTTGGGTATAAGGTACAATAACATCCAGTTTCACTTTGAGATAAAGTATTTTTGAATGGAATTGAATCAAAGTGATGTTCTAAGCCGGGGGTCTATGAACTGCTGTCCCAGAACCACATGTGTCAGGACTGAGTCGGTATAGATTGTAAACCCAACTTGCCATTTCGTCAAGGGTTTGTTCAAATACTTTTGAACACCTGATATTTAACAACACATAACTTTTGATTTCAAATCAGAGCAAACTTTTTTTTCTTATTTTAGGTCAAATAGGATTAACAAATTATGTCTATTTGCTAAATGTTGGATTTTTATGAAATGACTATTTTTTATACTGCAGCAAAGAAGTTAATTTTTTTTTTTTAACCGATTCTAACTGGCCTTTATTGAATAAAGAAGGTTATGTTTATCTTTGAACAGTGTGCGCAAATGTCTGGTTTCTAAGTCTAGCAGTTCCAGTGAAAACCATTCTAAGTGTTACCCTGTGTGAATCAGTTTTTTTCCCTAAGTATGGGCGTACACCTACATTAGTCTCCCATTGTGTTGGGAACTGTAGCGTGAGAGTGGACAGTAGGTCAGCTGCAATATTACATCAAACATTTGTCTTTAAAGACCATACGGCACACACATTGTAAAACAAACAAAAAAAAAGCACACAGAAACACAAATACAAACTCCCAGCTGTGTGGCTCACTTTGCTCCTCAGCCTGAAACAATCTGATGTGATGATAGGTGGAGTGTTTCTGAGTCCCAGTGGACCCGAGAAGACAAAAGAGGGTCCGGAAGAGGCTGCTCACTCATCCTCGGCGAGTGTACGTCGGAGCACTGATCCTTCCCCAAACACACGCACACAAATACACACAAAGGCACATTTTCACAGAGTGTGGAGACACGACGGATCTGTTTCTGTTGTCTTTAGATATTTTTTTGTGTGTTGTTTTCTGGCATAAACTCTGTCACAAACCAATATGGAGTCAAAACCATAATTTCTGAGGAACTTTTTGAGATAAGTGGGAAAGAGGAAAGTTATTAGAGAAATGTTATGTCAAAAATAACAGTATTTTATGCGTATTTTTAAAATCTTAAATAAAACAACACTACTCAGTGAAGCTTTTTCATGATCTGAATTAAGTTTCTATATATTTATACTTTAATTTTCTGAAAATCTTCAATGAGTTATTAAAGATCCTTGAATTTACGGCGGTGTATAATGTGTGACATTAAATACATAGCAGATGTTATCCCTGGGCGTAAGTCATACAATGGTGAATTTGATTTATTTATAAGTGACATTAATTGGGTTCAGTTTGTAACTCACTTAACTAAACATTAACTCGAGTAAGTAGGGAGATATAAAAAAAAATCCCACCCATTTTATTTAATATCTGTGGCATATTTACAGCAAAAAATAAATAAATAAATGAAATTTTTAAAAGTTATTATAGCTAGACATTTTTGCAAGTAAATAAAATTGCTAATGTCAGATAACAATCAAGTACTTTTAAAGTGTTTACAATTTTGGCGATTTCATTTTATGCAGAGAGGAAATTGCTATTTATCATCTATCCATTAAAAATAAATGTATAACAGACTATATTTTGACTGGCCTGTTTTACCAATTATGTTTTTATTAATAGCTTAATGGCAGTAAATGTTCATAAAGTTATTTTGTTAGAGCAATATTCTTGCATGGTTAGTTCAT
Organism: Alfaro cultratus; assembly: GCA_903066825.1. Classification (NCBI taxonomy): domain Eukaryota; kingdom Metazoa; phylum Chordata; class Actinopteri; order Cyprinodontiformes; family Poeciliidae; genus Alfaro; species Alfaro cultratus. The sequence continues at coordinate 8,596 of CAEFZX010029554.1, forward strand.
TTGTGACTTGTTTTAAATGCCTGTGGAGGGCAACAATTCCTGCTCACAATATTAATGAAATAAATCGCATTATGTAAATTGGAAAAGGGAAGTTTGTTTCTTTGTGTCTGGCAGCCGTGTTCACTGCAATCTCAGGGAAGAGCTGTGAGGGATGTCATTTGTTGTCATTTGTTTATTAATTAGTTGCAGTTTCATGACCGTTAAATTTGACTTTTATCACAGGCACAAGCAACAGAAATGATTGAACTAGTTTTAAGATATAACCATTAACTCAATGAAAGGATTAATGTTTTCCTCTGTGTGACCTGGGCTGCAAAAAGGCCTCATGCTAACATCCACGTTACATAAATATGACACTACATATAAATAATGTTGGACGTCACAGTGGAGCTGAAAATGTGGAGGTAGATATAAATAGATGCTTACATTTGACTAGATCAGGGGTTAGGACTATGGAGGCTGACACAGGCTGAGACTTTTGCTAGATTATGATGTTTCATTATCCTGTATTCTGGTGCCCTCGTGTGGCTCAACCGTGTTATTGCAATTTGTGCAGACATCGATTTCCCACAATTCTGAGACCAAGAAGATAAACATCAGCTCAAATTAAGGTAAAATATTAATTTGAAGCACGTTTGGTCAAAAATAGTACTTAAACTCGACCTCCATGTGACACATTTAAGTATTTCTCTAACATGTCAGCAGATGGCGCTGTGGCGATTCCTCACCTCGCTTACCAGAAGTGATTCCGGGGTTGAGTGGTGACCACGTGACAGTTCAAGGGGCATGCAGAGGTCGTGTTGTGCTTTTCCTTCTTTCTTACACGTTTGTTTGTTTTTAAGCCAGCCGGTTCTGGTGATGCGATGGCTTTCCTGACTCTCTTCGTGAGAAGGCAGCTGCCGCAGGCCGCCAGCTACTTCCTGGGCCGGCCCGGCTGCGGCGGCGCCCCGCTGCGGAGGCTGCACGGCTCGGCGCGGCAGCGGGTCGGGGAGAAGGGGCCGTGGGGCAAGAGCCAGCGGGGTCCGGAGCAGCCAGTGCAGCAGTACCACCTCACAGACCTCGACAAGGCGGACGCTTTGGTAGGAGTTTGATTCAGAAGGAGAAACGCTGCGTTTTAAATCTTATTTTCTAGCTTCTGAAGATAAACTTTAATGTGTCGATATGTTGTGTTTTCTTATGTTTTGCAGATGCTAAGGAAGTCACATGAAACAGGTATCTCATTCTACACCCACACGCTGTTGCAGAACTTGAGTTTTTCCAGAAGCAGCTAAAATAGATATATCTGTGAAGCATTTTTCACTTACCGGTTACACACATATTACCTTAATTTAGGCATTTTAATTGTCTGTTTTATCAGTTCTTCTATGGAACTCCTTTAGCAAAGTTGCCGAAACATGTTTTTTTGTTTTGTAGGGTTAGGGTAGGGTTGATTGTGGCTAAACATTCTGATATCTGAGCTCGCCTCTTGGCAGAATTGTTAGGGTTTGTTCAAGCTGGTGGGTTTCTGAGCGAAGTCTATCCATTTCTAATACGACTGAAATCGTATATATCCAAAACCCATGTTGATGTGTGTGTTGTCCTGTTGGAACATCCTCCTGTGTCAAAAAATTCGTGAAACTGAATAATGTGGAGGTACTCGTTACTTCATCCACTTTAAGTGAAATGGAAAACTGCCACCGGAGGCCAAATGTACCTTCAGCATGATGCCACCACCACCATGCTTGATAGTTGAAAACTTACTCCTACATTTGAAAGGACTCCTCTAAACGTACATCTTGTCATTGTGTCCATCTAGTTTGACCTCTGTGTGATTTGATCATGAAAAGGTTAACCAGAAAGCATTCGGTGTGTTTTTCCTCTATCTCAGGATGGCAGTGTTGCTCAGATGTTTAAAACGTAGACACCTTTGGGTGTTTAAACAAAGCAATTTCACAAAATACACAACAAGACCAGTGTTTTGGCCTCACTTAAATTGCTGACTCCAATACTGTTGAAATGATATGGAAAGTGTTTAATAGCCGTTTCACAGCTTATCATAAAGTTCAGATATTCAACAGGAATCACACTAGCATCTGATCTCTTGGTTTCTTTGCATCCTTGCCATTCATCCAATATTCACAGGTGTTTAATTTTAAACGTGATAATTATGGAAATTTTACAATAAATGAAAACTTGTGTCTACAGATCTCGTTTTTAAAATTTCTTGCAGTTTAAATCATATGATTATTCCTAAATGTGTAAAGAGTGTTTCAAATGCACCATTAAAGCATAAATTGTCAATGAACATGACATCATCTGATCTGTTGAATATATTTAAAACATTCAAACCATATTTTAATACCATGATTAGTTGAATCATGAAAAATTCATGATTTCTTTTCTGGCTGTAGGCTTTATGTCATCTTGTTGTGTTTTTATGTGCATTTGTGACACATAAAAAACCCTTCGGTTTCCCAATCCCAAACCTATCATAAACCTAATAACTGATAACTCTTTTTATCTTGTGAGTTTTAGAAAATATAGAGAAATAAGTCACAGATTGTCAAAAGTAGAGTTGTGTGCTAATGTAAGTCTGCTGAGGCTCAGTAATCTTATTGACTGGTTTTGCAAGGATAGCGATTCTCAGGAGGACATGACCTCTGGAAATGTATATCATTTCAGCAAACCTCAGAATCTTCCAATATATTTATTTCTATCTTGCTTTTACGATTCTTCATGACTGTGTCACTTTCCATTTATTTTTCTGGAAGGATCAGTAAGATCTGAGTCTTTTTCTTTATCTGTCTCTTGCATTGGTTGCTGAGCATCTACAGTTTAGTCAGAAATTCACCTGAACTTGATGTGGAACTGGCTGTCAGGGTTCATATGTGTCGGGTTTCTACGCAGTCTGTCAAGCTCAGGAAGAGCTGAATAAGTAGCGGGGAGGGAAAAAAAGCTTCCAGTCTTTATTCTGTTTTCTGTTTGATTAAAAAAATCAAAATTTTCCAAGGAATGTATTAACATCTATTAAATGTGGACCCTTTGCCTTTTATTTTCCACGAGTTTGATGAAGATATTGACCAGTTTGGTTCTGACAAAAAAAAAAGGACTTATTTTTAGTTCTCCACCTCCCATAAAATTCTGTATTTTTTAGATAACCACATTTATTAACAAAATGAATAAAACATATTTAGGTAGAAATACTAGGACTGAACAATAAAATAGTTTTAAAAACAGTAATATAGATAAAAAAAAAAAATAGAATAAAAAAAAATTACATCTAAAGTTTGTGTGTGTAGGAACTCTCTGTGTAAAACTTCAAGGTTCTTGAGCTTTTCACTAACTTGTCTAAATTGTGGTCTTAGACCAGCCGGACTGTGTGATGGACTATCAGTCTGTAACATCTCTTCATGGTTTCTCAGGGTTCCTGTCGTGGTTCAGGAACGGCTTGCTGGCGACCGGGATTGGAGTCATTGCTTTTGTCCAGAGTGAAGTGGGACGGGAAGCAGGATACGGTACGAGTTTACTCAAGCTTAAATCGCAGAGTACTGAGGGAGTAGTAAAGAGAATAAAAAGAAAAGCCTCTTTCCCCCCTACAGAGGCTAAACTGAACCATCATGGCTGACAGTCCAAACAGTGAGCTGGTGCTGGAAGTTTTAAACTCCTGCAACAGGAGGACATCCAGAGAAGAGACTTTGCAACCCTAATTAGAGGAAAATGCAAAGCTAACGTGTTGTTTGGAGGCATTTTGTCCTGATGCTGCTCGCTGTCCCAAAAAAAAGGAGACATCAAGTAGAGCCTTACTACAAACTTGACAAAGTGTTTTTAAAAGACCAACAAATTTGTCAGAGATTTAAAAATGGCTTGTAACACGTATGTATAGCCAAAGGTGACATATTTAACCCTCTAAATGACCTAAATTAGGCATAACTGTGGCCACCAGAAGGCGGCAAAGTGCTTCTGATATGTTTTATATATGTTGAAATGCATCACAAGCTCCAGTGGTAGCTTGGCTGTGTGGTGCTTTTGTTTGAATTTCATGAAAGTATCCTGTAAGGCCGTAAAATGTTAATGTAAGGTGATAACTGTTTGGAGAAGTGAAGGGCACTAAGGAAGGAAAGGTAGGAAGAACACAAAGAAGGACAGAAGGAAACAAAGCAGAAAGAAATCAAGGAAAGAAAGTAAGATGTACCAGATGTAGCGGTTGGTAACAGGAAGTCAGAACCACACCGGGATCAGGATTCAGGATAATTTTATTCCTGTTCAAAACAAGAACAATTAAAACACAGCAGCTCCTGGGCTCCAGATTCTCCACCAACACCCTCTCCCCAGCGCAGCTTGGCGCGAACTCAGACAGAAATGCATTAAACAAAACCAAAATTCTCTGAGGTTCACTAATAAAATAAATCTAGTCATACAAAACAATTAAAATAAAACCTAAACAGAAATAATCTGCCCTATAATTACAATTTTCCACCATAACATAGAAATATACTAAATACATTAATTTAACATCCAAATCAAATTTGAAACGACACACATACCTGTTCAAAACAAGAAGAAAGGACCTAAAGAACACATATTTAGACGATGAGAAGGCTTTAAATACATTCATCCAGACCTGAATCAAATCGTTGACTTTTCCAGATTGTGTGGAAACCTTCATATCTATTCCAGGAGTGGCAATAATTGTGTAGGGAGCTGTATTTATTGTACTTGGCACAATACATGGCGTAAATGATTTACTTGTCATTACATTAATTTCTATCTAATGCATTACACAGTCTCTAAATCATGTTTGTAGAAACGGAAGGCTGCTGTAGTATTAAATTCTTCAAAACTAATAGATCTAACTGGGCTGTGGTTTATTAAAAATAAATAATTCCCTTCGAAAATTGTTGTCAATGAGAAAAAATCCAGCTTTTCTCTCTGTGCTGTAAAATCAATGGTGTTCAGATGAAACATTGTGTCAGATATTTCATGCAGCAGCTGGAGTTTTTAGTCTGTATAATTTCTCAAGGATTTCTGACTAAAATCATCAGTAGTGAAACAGAGTCAAGGCCTCATGTTTTTTAGTATTAATCACTGATGTGCATTTCTGGGATTCAATATTACATGCAGATCTTTTTTTCTTTTAAATCATTCAACTACTTTTGATTCCTCATCATCAGGTTCATTCAGGTTTCAAAAACAAACAAACAAAAAAAACCCTTTGCAGACACAGTAACAGCATGCTGATGTGTTTCTACGCAGCCTTCTTCATCCTGGGGGGCGTCTGCGTGTCGTTTGGCGGCGCGTCCTACGTTGGCAGCCTCTTCGCCTTGCGGAGGCTGATGCTGCTGTCGGTGCCAGCTCTGCTGCTCCAGGGCACCGTGGTGGGCAGCGTCGCCCTCTTCTGGCTCTGCGCCGTATCGCTGTACATCGGCCGGCTGGAGGTGGAAATCATCCACGACGACGAGGAGGGGGACAGCGGGGAGGACGAGGGAGAGTGCCGGGAATGCCGCGAAAGGCGGGAGCAGCGAGGTCACAGAGGCTCCCAGGACAGTGAGGACAGTGGCAGCAAGGGCCAAAACAAATAGCGATCTTCCAGGAATGCTCTGCGTGTGTGTGTGTTCTTTGTTTTTTTCTTGATGCTGTGATTCAGGGTTTCTATTATTTGTATGTTTGTGCAAAATGCATATGTGTTCATGTGCAGACTGCGAGCTTAAAAAAATGCAAACCCGTCATTTTTTATTGACAGGTTTGCACTTTTAACTTTATTATTTTAACTTTTTTTATTTTTTAAAGTTTAAAGATGCTGAAAATTGTGGAAAATCTGTTTATTTGCTGAATAAACATGTTTTTTCTAAAAACTCCTTTAGTTCATCTAAAGATGTTCATCTATTTTAATTTTTTTTAATTTGATGCTTATGATTTACTTTCTGTGCCACTGTAGTCAGTCTTTGGAGACTGTTTGTCTTATCAACCTGATTGGTAGAATCAAGGCTGACCGTTCACTTTAAGTCTTCAGAATAACAGGGAATGACAGTTGTTTTGTCTCAAAAGGTTGTTTTTTTTATTAATCAGAGAAAATGACACTGAGGGCTCAAGTTTTTTTTTTTATTTTACCACTGCAACAGCACTTTTGTCAAGCTTTGTTTTTTTTTGTCACTATACTTCCTTAAAACTGTTTGGAAACAGGATATTTTTCACAGTTCTCTCTGTGTTTATGTAGTTTGTTCTGTATTTTTATTTTTTAAATCATGTACAGTACCAAACTATATCCAAAAACTCTTTACAGTCAATCTTCTGTTTTCAGGTTATCTCTATAAGTTCTGTTTTAATGGATGCAAGGAGTTGATGCTGGTAATTACATTGAATCTGTTTGTGGAAAACGGGGTTTACTATTGTTTACTTTGGTGCACCACAGTGCATACAACAATAAAACCAGAGGAAATCTGCAGTGAGACCCAGCATCATTGTTTGATTTTTTCCTGATAATTAATCCCCAGTGGGATATTCACATTTGAGGTATAAGCTCTTCTTTTGAATGATGGTTGTTTTCTTAGATGATCAAAACCACACACTATAGCGGATCTCACATTTTGTAAACCTCATTTATCTTGTCAAATATAAACCCTGATGTTAGTATGTCCAGCACTTCTCTTCCTTGCAGTTGGAGATATTGCTCTAGAAAATATATTACTTTTTATTTTAGCTAATGTAGCATTAGGCTACATTAGCTAATGTATTCATAATAAATACAATGAAATAATTTGTATAGCTGCTGTAAAAAAAAGATTGGCGAAAAGCTTTATACCAATCCATGCTCTATTCTCTACTTAAACAGTAAAAATAACTTTACACAAGTGGAAAACTTTGTTGAATTACTGTTAGCTTAGCGTTAGCGGCAGCAAACTTTGGTTTTACTTGGAAGTGTCTGATAAGTTAGCGCCTGACTAAGACTGTAAAACTGCAGTGTTGCTGAAATAAGAAGAAGTGTCACAAATGCTTTAAACTTTGTTCTGTTACTTTAGTCAGTGGAGTTAAAGACGAGCAGAAATTATGAAAAGACATAGCTAGCTTTAGCTGCTACATTGTCAAATAAGAAAAGGATCTAAATTAATTACAGTGTATTTTGTGCCAAATTCATCAAATCGTATAGCTGAAATATTAAAGAATAGATCTCCAATTGACCAAATATTTTTTGGATTACACTTTGATATGTTTTTTTTATTTTTATTTTTCCACATCTTCTAATTTGATATTCCTCCTGATTTATTATTTTTTTTACAATCCAGAAACCTGGCTGACAAAACTGATGGCAGATTAGTCTATTATCAGAACAATTATACTGCTTTATATTTAATTAGTATAATTATTTAATTAACCTTCTCGATCACTGCACTCACATTTTGCTGCAGGGAAGCGGAGTGAATGCATTAGCGCTGCCCTCCTCCCCAGCACCAGCTTAATCCAGCCATTAACTCCACCAACAGACTCCTCTAAGCCTCTCTGAGAGTCTCCAGCATTCAGTCATTTCATCTTCTGTTTATTCAGGTAACTGCTTTTCTCATCCTTAAAAAATAGGTATTTCCCAAGGTATTAAGGGCTGTTTGAAAACCCCTGTCTCAGCCAGTTGAAGATTGCTGCTAAAATTCCAGCTTTTCTTTCTTTTTTCTCAATTTAATTGCTTTTCTTTTTAGTTGTGAATCTAAATCAAACTTCTAAAAAGCCTGCAACCTTAGCATGCTTAGGTAATTGCAATTTAAAGGTTAAAGTTAGCTTTACCATTTGGGAACAGCAGGCACATGATACGATGGATCTAAATATTGCGCACATCCTTACTAAAGTGACAGTATTTAGGTTTGGACTTTGAATGGGCCATTGCAAAACTTTCATTTTCCTTTGATGAAGCATTGATAGTCCAAAGCATGATCCTGCCATCACCATGTTCACATAGGTATATGGTTTTTTCTTTTATTTGGAAGAGAAACTCCCCCTAAAAGAAAACAATACAACAGGGAATTATTGTTACAATTACAACACTACTAGTGATTCCTGCCAAACCTAAAAAATCCATAACAATCATCTAATCATGTGCATCTAATCCGATGTCAGATGATGTGATTGTGTAAACCATTTTGAGTAAGAATAAATGTTGGAATATCCTAATTTATTCCTCAGGAGAAACAGTGTTTTCATCATATTTATACTATATTAAGTATCACTGAAAATGAACGTTTTCAGTGATAAAACTGATGCAAAAGACACATAAACGTCTCGAGAAACACAGCAAGATGCGGTTTAAAAAAGTTCTTTAAATCATGAGAAACAAAACATATTGAATTGCACACACTGCTTAAAATCAATGCATCATAAGGGGCTGTCGTGTTTGATTTTTTTTCTTTTTGTTTTTTTAATTTCGCAAATGAGGCTGAAGATAATGGGTAAATGCAGAGTCAGTAGATGCTCCTGCTGCAGTGGGAGTCAAAAGATGTACAAACTGTGTTTTCTGTACATGCATAATTCTTATAATGAGCTCCTCATCTGTGCGCATGTATATGAGACAAAATGAGCAGCGTGTGGCTGTGTGTGCGCGCGTGTGTGTGTGGAAGAGTACTGGAGTTGGGCAGGGTGGGCTTTGTCTGTGATAACTATCTCTGACTGGGTTAGGGCAAAGGTTTGTGAAATCTCCCAGCCATCGACACACAGTGTTGCTGTTTAGACTCACCCCACAAGCGCCCTGTCTTCCTCTCCTTTCTCTCACCTATTCCCACCTCTGCTAAGTGTTTTCAGAGTTGCTGGGTTTCACATTCGAGGTCCGACTGAAGGCTCTGCTGTAGTGAGACCACCACCCTGATTCCTCTGCCGGCCTCTCCTCCTCAGATCCTTCCTCCATACCCTTTTCGCCCTGGACTTGTCTCTCCTCACGTCCGATCGTCCACCCCTCCTCCTCCGCTCCCTTCTGCGGCTGCATCTGACTGCACAGGTCTGTTTGGCATGCAGGAGGCTCCTGAGGCCTGGCGCGTCTAAAGGGCAGGGTGCCCAGAGGCAGGAGACGCCGCCTCACTGACAAACACCATCTATCCGAGACCCTGAACAGCCAAACACAGCCGGCCATGAGTCCCAGCCTCATGCAATTTCCAAAAACCTCAATTTCACATTAACGGCCCCTCAGCCCTGAAAAGTTGGGTTCATCACCTTTGCTTTATTTCAAAATAGCAGCCGGCTCATCCGCTCTCAGGTGTTAAATATCATACACACGGATCAAAGGATCTGGCTTTAGATGGAGTGAAGTTTAAACTCGTCTGAGGAGAGGCTGGTTGGGGGACACGGTGACAAAGATGAAAACCTTCCGAGTATATATATATATATATATATATATATATATATATATATATATATATATATATATAGAGAGAGAGAGAGAGAGAGA
>CAEFZX010029556.1:0-55358 GCA_903066825.1 Alfaro cultratus
TATACAACTAAAAAGTGGCAGAAGTACAGAGTTTGAGTGCAGAGTTTGCCCTCTATGTTAGGAGGAAGGGCAATTGTGCATTTGAATATGTTTCTCTTGGTATGTTTGGCTATTAAAACTGAGCTTGATCCTGACAAATCAACTGTTAAATACACCCAAAGGAACATCAAGTTATCATACACTTTTCAAATAAATATATCCCACGATAGAGCTTCAAGCTGTAATTAAATCAGTTATTTTTTGCTATTATTATAGACGAACTATATTTAAACATTAAAAGCAAATAATGCTGAGGACTGTTGGAAACCGAACATAGATGGGAATCTCTGTCAGTGGGTGGATGAGTATCTGTGAGAGTTATTAGTAAACAAGAGTTCTGACCCGGCAAGATCTGATCTGTATCTAATCTAATCTGCAGCTTGTTCCGTACAAAGGACACATTTTACAGCCCGCAGAAAATAAACCAGGACACTTCAGTGTTTGTCGAACAACACGGTGAAAATATCCGAGTAAAGAGAACCACATCCTCCTGTCACTCAGAGAGCTCAGCTTGACTCTAGTTAAACTGATACTTTGTCTTTTTGGTAATAGAAGTGTTTGTCTTTTTGCTTGTCTCAGGGCTTGAACTCGTTTTCTGAGAACTCTGTGGTAACATTTATCTTCAAAAGGCCATTTTTGGAGACGTCTCTCTTTGCTTATAATTACATGTAGCAACTTTATCTAAATCAAATAAAGAAAACGTAATCATCCAAATTTACAAAGTGTTTCATTTAAACCCTATGCCTTGTCATAAATGACATAAAACACAAACTACACAAAGCAAACTCTTTTTTTATACCGAGTAAAACGTAATTTTGCCACTATTAGCTGGTAGAGTTTATGCCACTATAAAATGGTTTTATTATTCTCCACTTTTCCACTTTAAAACAAAAATAAACATAACTTTTCTGGGCACTCAAACATATACATCATCATTCATTACTAATGTCAAATTACATCATTAATAATTGAAAATATGAACATTTGTTACAAATTAAACAAATATTATCATTAAGTAATAAATCACTCATAGATCTTTAGCCATAAGATCATGTTTTCATTAATAAATCAACTTGGGAAAAAAAACAAAACTAAAATACTAAAGGATTTGTTTTTGTTTTACAAAAAATATAAAAATATCAAGAAATAAAGGATTTAATTTACATCTAATTGTTTAGAAATATATCACAAAGTTAATTCAACATGCTACTAATGGAATCATTTGTAAATACAGTTCAGGTCATGCCAAATTAATGAAACAATGCAATCACATTCAGTCACAATAATGCTGAAAGTAATCCATGTAAAGCTCATCTGATTGCTTCGAGTCACCGACTTTCAAGTAATCCGCTTTCCTGAGTAAGCATGTGGCAACAGTGGAGAGGAAACGCCTCCTCTTAACGGAAAGCAAGTATCCAGCTCAGTATGAGCGACTGACATCAGCCACTAACAAAGACAAAACTACAAGAGCAGAAGAAAAACAAGGAGTTCATGACTATTAATAGTTCATCGGTTAATAAATCTGATCAGGAAAGAGAAGGACCTAAACATTCTTTAGACGGCGCCGTTTGCTGTGTTCTTGGACGTGTTAGTTACAGTATACAGCACGGTGATGAGCAGGAAACAGGAAAAGACAGATGACTTTGCATTTTGCTACACGGTGAGGCCGAGTCATGAACCGTGCCCTAAACACAGAACGTGAAGGGTCAACGGCTTCATGAGATGCAGGTCGTATTTGGAAACATCCGCGCCGTCATCCAGGGAAAAGCAGAGATAAAACTGATTTTATCTCTCTCTGTTGTGTATTTTGTGAAAGCAAGGTCTGACTTTCATAGAAACTGACGTTCTTTCACTGTGACAGAAGATGTCAGTCATTTTGTTCTTCCTCTTTTAGCAAAAGAACATCATGGCAGAGAGGAACGTGCTGCTGAAGAGCCTGAAACACCCGTTTCTGGTCCGGCTCCACTACTCCTTTCAGACCGCAGAAAAACTCTACTTTGTGCTTGACTATGTAAACGGAGGAGAGGTACATGTTTGACGGCCAAATACAACAAAAATGAACTTAGATGAACTCAGGTAGAGACTGATTTAGAAGGGTCCTAAAATGAATCTATATTTTTTTAAGTGATAATTGACTCTTATGCAGAGAAACCACCAATATTCTGCTTCTAGGAAAATTTCATATTGTCACTCAATATCACCCCAGCCATTTTCTTTCTTTTCCTCATTGTTTTTATTTTATGTTCAATTGTTATATTCAAATAGCATTTTTAACAAAATCTTTACTTATGTTTGAAATGTTGCAGTCATATCAGGTGTTTTTCCATTAAGTGTTGCACCATTTTTTGTTTAAAGACGTCTCTCTCTGTTCCTCCCAAATTTCTCTACCATTCCTCTCCCTTTCCTTGTCACATTTGTAATCCTGCGCCACTTCCTGCTTCATGTACAGCTTTTTCTTAATTACATAATTAACAGCTAATCTTCCTCTGCAGCTCTTCTTCCACCTCCAGAGGGAGAGGTGTTTCTCGGAGCCGAGGGCGAGGTTCTACGCTGCCGAAGTGGCGAGCGCTGTCGGCTACCTCCACTCTCTCAACATTGTCTACAGGTCAGACATGCTGGACGTGTTAGCCTAGTCGCCTTGAAATGCAACCGATTGATAACCATGGCTTTTGCGCTTGTATTTGACAGAGATTTAAAACCAGAGAATATCCTTTTAGACTCTCAGGTAAGCCACTAACGGAGCCTCGCTCATTTCATTTGACTGTTATATTCAGTGTAGTTTGGGATTGCATGTGCCTCGTGTCTGCAGGGTCATGTGGTGCTGACAGACTTCGGGCTGTGCAAAGAAGGCGTTGAGCCAGAAGGAACCACCTCCACTTTCTGTGGCACCCCAGAGGTGAGTGGCAAGAACATGAAGAGCTATAATAATTTCACATTGGAGGACTAATGTACCAAATTAACATTCTCCTTTTTAAAACAAGTTGTTTTGTTTTGACTGCAACTTGTGTAATGTCAGAAGCAGCATGATTACCTCTACTTGTTCATGAATTTCTTCTCTTTCTCTGAAGTACTTGGCACCGGAGATTCTGCGTAAGGAGCCATACGACAGGACGGTGGACTGGTGGTGTCTGGGAGCCGTTCTCTATGAGATGATCTATAGCCTGGTATGTGTGTTCATGAGTGACTGATCCAAACATTTATTACTTTTTTTTGTTTTTACCATATCTATTTGACCATCGTGTCAAACTCTTATTATCTCATCATGGTGTGTTTTGAATATCTGCTAGATGATTTACAGAAAAATAAAGTTTGAATTGTATCCTTTGCGGTAACACTCACTTTTGATTTATTATCCTTCATAATTCAGATTATTTCTGTGATTAATGCAGAAGAAAAGCTTTCTGTTACTGTGGCTCATGCATCTTTAGCTTCTCCCTTAATATTATATATTATATTAATCAAAGCTCTCACTCCATTTTAGCCTCCTTTCTACAGCCGGGACGTTGGTGAAATGTACAATGGGATTCTCCACCAGACGCTGCCGCTCCCTCCGGGGAGGTCTGAGGTCGTCTGCTCTCTGCTGGTCGGTCTTCTGCAGAAAGACCCACACAGACGACTCGGAGCGATTGCTGACTTTGTAAGTGTGTGTTTGTCCTAAAAATCTGCAGACAATAAATATGTCTTGATTTTGTAAAAGGAATTATGTTCAATATTGTGTTAATTGAGGACCAGCAGAAGTAGAGCTCACATAGCTGGAGCAGCTTCTTCTGGAGAAAAAAAATAAAATCTGAAATGACTCCAAAAATGCTTCTAATGGAGTAGCCGATAAATTTTGTCAAGTCAATGAGTTCCAATAAAAGATATATTTCAAAAAAAATGTGAACAAATAACTTTTCCACTAATCTATTCATTGTTGTCATTTGTTTTTTTTTTTGCAGTTAGAAATAAAGAACCATCCCTTCTTTGCTCCAATCAACTGGGACGACCTTTATCACAAGAGGATCACTCCTCCTTACAACCCCAATGTGGTAAGTTATGTTCTGTAAAACTGCCTTTGTTTATGTGTTCCTGGAGTAATTTTAGTAGGCTGACTTGGGAAGGTTCACCACTGTTCCATCATGTTTTATCCATCTGCTGATGGTTGGCCTTAAAAGGCTTTGAAACCCTTTCCAGTGTGATGGCATGGTGTGGCAGTGGACCCAAACGCAGCAGGCAGTAGACGTAGAAATAAGTGAATGTTTTAATGAAGAAAATCAACTAACAAAAAATCCAAAATCCAGGGGTACAAGAAAATCCAAAAACAAAACAAACTGGAAACACAAGGGAACAACAGGTAATCCAGGGAGGGAAACATGGGTAGCGACGATCAGGGTGACGAGACGCCGGACTGGCGAGTTGTGACTGGGACAGAGGAGCTTAATTACTGGGAGGTAGTAAATGGAACAATGGACCTAACGAGATGAGATAACTGGTCGCAGGTGTGAGTAATTGGCACAGGAGCTGGCTGAGGGTCGGGGAGAAGGTGGCACAGGGAAGCTAAGGAGATATAGTGGGGAAAACAGGGAGGAAACACCAGGGAGCTGAAAATACCTGTAAAACGAAAGAAAACACTAATACTAAAGAAAATGTGATAAACTAGAAGACAAAAAGACATGAGGGAAAAACATAACCAAACCTAAACAGAAAGAAGAATGAACTATCAACAATAAATAAAAGTAGGGGATGTAGAGCTAGAGAAACTAGAAGATCTGAACAAAGAGATAACCTAACTACAATTACTAAAGAAAGACTAAATGAACCTACAGTGACAAAATAAGATCTAGAAACACTACGGGGGGAACTAGAAGGATTAAATTAAAATAAACTATAATCACTAAAGAAGCTCGACAGACTCAGACAGAACCTAAGGTAACTAAAGAATAAACCTAACTAGAAACACTATGAAGGGCTGCAGATAAGGAAAATAACAAGGCAATTCTAATCACACTAAATAACCTCAAATAATAAAACTGAAATGACCATGAAGGGCTAACCTGAAGAGAACTAAAACATAATAATAAATAAGATCAAAACCAAACCCAAAAACCCAGAATCCTGACATCCAGACAAATCAAAGACTGTTTTTTAAATCAATTTTTTTATTTATTTCGATTAGAACATGATATGTTGCTCTTAGAAAAGCTTCAGCCAACATTATGTTGTCAGACAAGTATTAATTGAGTGATTCTTTAAATTTATAACAGATTTTACTTGTGTATTTGAAAAGGGCCTGGCTTGTTTTGACATTTGTTTCTTAAACCAAAAAGTGCCTTTGGTTGCATCTGTTATAATGAAATGAAAATTGAAGGAAATCAAGCAAATAATAATCAGATACAATCAAACTGTCTTCCAGAGAGGCCCGGCCGACACCCAACACATCGATCCAGAGTTCACCAGGGAAATGGTTCCCAGCTCAGTGAGTCGGACCCCGGAGTTTAACGCCAGCACCAGCTCCAACAACGCTTTCAATGGGTTCTCCTTTGTTGGCACAGATGACAGTTTCCTGTGAGGCCAAAAGGTTCAAGCTTTCAGAAAAACCAGTGAAAATGATATGTTCTGTCAAAGAAAGGGGACAATCGCTGTTCTGTGTTTTCATCTCAGAGATGTAACAGAATCCCAGCTGGCATAGCTCAGAGGTGGAGCATGCAGGAAATGGAGATGTTCAGAGTATCCGGACAGCAAATGTTCCCTTGTTCATTTCATATGAAGAAGCGTAAGGAACACTTGAGGCTGGATGCAGACCAATGATTAGTTGTTTTTACATATATATATATATTTAGATGTATATATATTTAGATGTTATGGTAAAAAGTGAAGCACTGCATTTCCTTAAGTATGTCCAGAAACTGAATGGACACAGACAAAAATAAGAAATAATCATATAAGACAAGAAATATCTGAAAATCAAAGGACACAGTAAAGTCAACTCTTGCTTGTATAATTTAAATTTCATTTCTGGTGTGATTGGTGGGCTAAATGTTTTTTTTTTTAAATCTACTTTTTTAGATTTTTGTAAATTGTATGATTTTTATTTACAGATAAATGGGTTAATTGCACAGTGGAACAAAGGTAAACTTATGCACAGCACCAGTCTTCTGAAGTCTGTTTCCAGGCTTTTCGCTAGTTACTTTATAAAACAAAGATGTGAACTTTTATTGAAAAGAAATTTGTTTGGTGGGGTTAATGAAGCAATTGCAAATGTGCTTCTTCCCTATAATAATCACAAATATATTTATGAACACAAATAGACAGTTATCTTCATGGGCTTGAATGTCTACATTAATCTGCAAAGAAAAACATACTTGATGTAGCAGTCACCTACACTGTAGTATTAATATTAAAGCTGGTTTTTATATTTATGTATTGCAACTCCTGAATACTGTAAATGTACAGTAACTGCTTTGCAAAAATAATTGTGCAATGTGTTAAAATCGATGTATCAGTGTAAACACATGTGAAGTGCTTCTCCCATAACTATTTTAGTGATAATTGGTGCTAGGTTTTGGATTTAATGTATAATTCCTAGTGAAATAAATCGCCTTGTCTGTACATGTAAAATAAAAATATGTATTTAAATTCACATGTCAGAAGTTTTTCTATCCATATGGTCTTGATGAAGTAACTACATATCTCTTTTATTGCCTCCTTTAAATGGCTAAGTAATCACAAGGCACAAGTGTTGCTATGACATTTAAATCTGTGTGCCAAATTGGTTCATCCTTAGTTGCAAACAGAGAAGCCAACATTATAAACAAGTGGGCCACATTTCCAGCAGCACTTAGTTGTTGTTGACGACAAGACAATAAAAGAAATCCAATATTATTTTAAAGGGAACCCAACACGTTAATATTTTTTGGCCTTAAGTTGTTGTTAGTCCTAACTCATAAGCAAGCCTTTAAACATGAACATTTTTGTGTACCATTACCAGGATGTAATGGTACACAAAAATCACGGTTTGAAGTATACTCTCAATATGAAGTCAAGATTTACGGCTTGCTTTAGTCAAGAGAAACATAAAAAGTAGCCTCTATGTGACTGACTAGCTTTGTAGATTTTTATTATCATTGAAGGACCACCATCCACTGGGTATAGCTTCTATATACTTTGGATGGATTATACAACAATAAAACTATTTGAAAATGGCAAATGTTTATATTTTGTGCTGATGAGAAAAAAAAAGAAAGTTTATATCATGACAGTACCAGTGTTTTGTCCCATCTCATTTGCTGTACAGCATTTTGGATCAGCAGGCAGCTAGATTTGGATGCCAGCTGATGTACCTTTATTTTTTAAACTCGCACTACAGAACATTGCATTGCATACTTAATTCACATAGACATTTTGCATGTGGTCAAGTATAAAAATAACCCGGATTGGTTCAGTATGTATATACTAAATCTTAAGTGATGTGCATCTGAACGGGCAGTAAAATTATACTACACTAAATTATCATATTGTCACCTTTGTGAAGTAATGGCTTAAGTTATTTTTTTCTGTAAGTGATTTTGGGTAAATAAATCAACACCATCTCTTTCTTTCCAAAATATGCTTTAGGTGAAAACATAACTTTTGGCAAATAATGAAGGTGAGGACATGTTGGACTGTTAATAACCCTGTAACTAAAGAGCATTAGATTTTATTATAGCGAGATACAAACACTAATTCAAGTATAGGAATTCGATATTAATTATAATGTATTGGATACTGTTTTTGTTTCTTTCTTTTGTTATGTAC
The DNA here is from genome assembly GCA_903066825.1 of Alfaro cultratus. Taxonomy (NCBI): domain Eukaryota; kingdom Metazoa; phylum Chordata; class Actinopteri; order Cyprinodontiformes; family Poeciliidae; genus Alfaro; species Alfaro cultratus. Next base: position 7,813 of record CAEFZX010029556.1, read on the forward strand.
TTATTTATGTCCCTCCACTTTTAACTGAAAGAGTTTACTGCAAAATTCAGGGGTAGTGAGCTAGCTTAGCTGTTCGATGTGTAGCTTTTAACAGAAATTAATAGTAAATAAAGAAAGACAATTCAGTTAAAATGTTGCCCTATAACTACAAAAGACTAAATGTTACATTCATAACGCTTTTAAATAAAATTATCCCTTATTAAACTGTTTCTTTAAGTTATTTCACAGTGAAATCCCTAACATTCAGAACGCCCCCATAAGCTAGCCGCTAGCATGGGTTCGAGCTGTGGGTCACGTGGGTTGCTTCCGGCGCCTGTGTTAGCTGTGCAGCAGCTGTGCTCTTGAACAGACCTTCGTTTTTCACTCGCGGGTAAATCTTCACTCTTTTAGGGTTGCGTCTCAATTCTCCTGTCTTTCATTTATCTGGCACAGTTCCCACTTGCCATGCATAGTTGGACTGTTCCGTATTTTCTCTAAGAGTTTGCTCTGTGTCTGTATACAACATTTCAAGCTGCCTCTGAACTGCAGCTAAAGTAGCAGCCAGCTCCACACACAGACAGACAGACAGGGGGAACGTCGCGCGGGTAAGTGTGAAAACAGTAGTTTATGTTGATATGCGCTATTTTAGAGATAAATATGTAGGTAGCCGCGTTTTCACATACATTGTTATGACTTTTTCGTCTGTTCATTGGGAACTGGAGTAATTAATTGTTGCCTTGTTTTGTTCAGTAGCGTGAGTGTTGTGGTTTTCTCCCACCGCGGCACGTCCATGAAAACGGCGGAGCTCTTTTGTGTCACAGTAGAAAGCTGTGTATGTTAAACAAACTGTGGTCTTTATAGACGTGGAAAGAACGCTGCTTGCGCTCTACAGTCGTGTATGCAAATTACATTTAAAAGTCTAAACTAAATTATCCCAAACGCTCAATTTTCGCCCATGAAACTAGTAGCGCTGAGGCTAATTGCAGTAACGGACTTGCGCCGCTTGGGGTGCTCAAGTTTCAGCTAACTACTAAACGTCGTTGCCAATGTGTTGGTGAGTCTTTCCAGTTGGGACGTAAGTGTTTTTCGCTTGTAATTATTATTCACCAGAGGTTTTATTTGACAAATCATGCAGCGTAGTCTTTGGCGCATATTTGCATTCGTTGTCTTTTCTATCTCGAAGTCGTTTTACCGAATATAATCTTTGCTACTTGGCTAATTACTAGCTGCTCGAAAACTAGCTAAAATAAGTTGCCAAATTGCTTTTGCATCAAGATAGCTCATAAAGCTTTGCATTATAAAGCATGATATGTTCGTCATATCACCCACAGCATATTGTTCCTTCTTAGACATTTTAGCTTAGACACCTTGTTTATTTTTATTGATTCTAAATGTTTGCAGGATGGAGGAAGAGGGTGACAGTAAGTCATCTTTTGTTACTAGTCTGGATAGAGTGGAAAAGAAGAATGACGTTGAGTGTAAGATAAAATGGACCCAAGAAGAGGTAAGTAAAAATATCTTGTTTGTGTAAACGTCACTTTTATTCTCGACTCTGTGAGATAATGTGTATTAAGTGTGTTCTTTCTGATATGCAGGATGAAAACCTCAAAATCCTTGTCACTAACTTTGGAAAAAAGGACTGGAAAACCATCGCTAGTTTTTTACCAGTATGTGCACCTAGAAGCAAAATCGGAGAGTAAAGCAAATATCTTAATGTCAGCCAGGTTTAGTCATGTTGCAAACTCCATAATATTTCCTGATATTTCCTGACAGGGTCGAACAGAACTGCAGTGCATTCTTCGCTGGAATAAACATCTGGATCCTGAATTAGTGAAGGGACCTTGGTCTAAAGAGGAAGATGAAAAGGTGGGAAAGTTAACATGAAATTGGAAATATTAATGAGGTTCTTGAGCTTTCACACCAGAAAAATGGATTGAATTTCTCTTCTAGATAAAGTTCATGTTCTTAACCCATGTTTAAAAGCCTTCTAATCACACATTTTAGTTTATCAATCCTTTATCATTTATTTCAGACAGATTAATATTGAAGTCAAATGTGAAAACACAACAGTTATCTTTCTGTCGGGCTTCATTATTTATTTCTTGTGGAAAATGCAAACAGAATCGTGAAACAGGACAGTAAAAATGCAGATCATTATAATTTGGAACGGGATAGATTTGGTCTAAAGTTTTTGACTTGCAGTCTGTGTGTACAGAATCTAATTCTATCTACCTAATTCTATATTAAAAAAAAAAATCCTACCCTGATTTAATTTTGCTCCTGCTTTTTTTTTTTGGTCATGTCATGCAGATATTGGAGCTGGTGGATAAGTACGGTACTAAAAACTGGACGACGATTGCCAAGCATCTAAACGGCAGGCAGGGGAAACAGTGTCGGGAACGCTGGGTTAACCACCTCGACCCACTAATTACTAAGGGTATCTGGTCTGCAGAAGAAGACCTCATCATCTACAAAGCCCACTGCATTCTGGGTAACCGGTGGGCTGAGATCTCCAAGCTGCTCCCTGGAAGGTGAGTCACTTAGTTGACACTGGTTAACAGCTTCAAATTTATGTTTGCTTTTTACGAATGCAGACTCAGAAGCTAATTTATATTTTCAAATATTTACAAACAGATCTGAAAACTCTATCAAGAATCATTGGAACGGCACCATCAGACGCAAAGCCGAGATGGGCTTTTACAAAGGAGTATCTGAAACAATTTCCATTGACATTCAGCATTTTACGGACGGCGAGGTAAAGCTCTTTAAAATCAGCAAATGCTTCACTGAGCTATTCATGTTCATTTCAGCTCATAATAACAATATTGTTTGTGATTGTGAAAAAGATTCTTAATTCTTCATGTGTGATGTGTGTTGTGCCCTAGGTGGACTTCAAATGTGACGTTGTAATAGATGCCGATCCAGTGACGCCTGAACTTGTGGTAAGCTTTATTTCAAACGTGTCTTTATGTCAAGAGTCATGTAGAAGTATAAGTTCTGCTTGAAGGTTTTGTGTGTTAAAAATTTACAGTTTGTTTTACTATTGTCGCTTGTGTACAGCTCAAAACGGGAACAGAGAACTCGGATTTTGTGAAGCAACAGAAGGAGTCTGACAAAGTGAAACCAAAGCCAGCTGTTCAAACTCAACCCACTTTAGCTCCAAGAAGAGACGTGTCCTCCCCCTGTCCTTCTCTGTCCCGCAGTTCCAGCTCCAGTCCCAGCTCTGCTGTCGCTCCTTCAGCCACGCAGGTGGACCAGAAGAAGTTTGTCGAGGCGGCACTGAGGATGATTGCTGAAGACATGCTGCCACTCAGGTAAGTTCATCTGCTGATAGTTTAAATTAAATCAGATCTATACATTTATTTGAGGAAAATAAACATTTTCTGTCTTGTGTCCATAGTTTTGTTGAAGGCGCAGGCTTCAGGTCGTTAATGGGCACCATCTGCCCTGAATACAACAAACTCTCCCAGCGCATCATCGGCCTTCAGCTCTACGAGGACGTGGAAAGAACCATCAAGCCGCAGCTCATCCGTGACCTCAAGCTCTCCCTCGCCAAAGCCAAGAACAGTGAGAGTACAATTCATGTGACCTGCGACCTGTGGGCAGGGGACCAGTCGAAACAAGCGGAAGATCCTATCCTTGTTGTCCAACTCCACTACATTAGCGAGTCTTGGCAAATTCGCCGTCCAGTCGTCGCCTTCCGCCACCTCAACCACACAAACCTCAGCATGGCGGTGGCCAGCGAGCTCGAGGGCGTTCTGCTGAGCTATGGCATCTTCCCTCGCCACATCGGCTACGTCCTTGCCAACCAGGCCAAAGAAATCCTAGCTGGAAATAATTTGTTTTGTGATTACAAGATTGTGTGCTCCTCCAACCGGCGAGAGCCAGATGGAGATGACATCTTGGCCTTTCTGTCAGAGAAGATGTCTGAGTCAGAGGCCCCGTTTTCAAAGCTGCAGATCGGGACCAGGAACACGTGCGTTATCAGATCTTTGCAGGCCGTGATCCGGGATGCCCTGAAAAACTCCAGAGTGGTGGAGAACCTGCTGTCACAGATTCACAATGTGGTTGCTTTCTTCAGGAACAGTGCCTGCTGGAGCGAGGTAGGAGAGCTACAGTAATAATGTAATGGATTACATTTTTTAGATATTTTTTCTGTATTTAATGGAACTGCAAGCTTAACTGATACATTCATATTTGGACAATTACACTCGGAGCAGGGCGGAAACAGTTAATTTTGATTTAGTAATCAAATAATAGTTACCTCGAGAATACAGACTCGAAAAAGGCCACTTACTGAAAGAGCATCAACCTCAGAGTGGTAATTACATCAAAACTGCACAAAAAATATATTTTGCATTTAGGATAAAACAAAATCCCATCTATAAATATGTTCTATCCAAAACTCCTCAGGTGGTACAGTTGTAGCTTCACCTGGTTCGAATTCTGTAAATAAAAATCTCATATTAAGCACCTTAAAAAAATTCTACTTATTAATAGGTAAATCCAAAAATAATCAACAGATCAGCCATGCACTGTATTAATGTTAATTCAAGCAGAAAGGGGTGAGCTTTTCACATGTTGTTAGAAATATTTATTTAGCGGCACATTCATCCTTTGATACAAATAATCAAGAGTACATTCCATAGTAATAATGGAATGCTATGTTATTGCTATGTTAAATGCTATGTCATTTTAGGCAATAAAATGTTTATTTTCATATTTAAAAAGGAAAATTATATGTATATTTGTGTCTTTTAATGTGTAATAAAGGCTTAGGTGGTTAAATAAAAAATCTGCAGAATGTGCCCATTTCTTTGATTTGATTAATCAATAGGATAATAGATTACTAAAATAATCAATAGCAGCCCTCGCTGAAAGTTGTAGTCAGTGGTCAGGACCTGCATATTCATTTAAAGTGCCTGGAAAGAGCTGTCCAGAGTTTAGAAGAGTCTGATTGTTGTTTTTATTGTGAAGAGTTTCTATCAGTCCACGAAGGACTCAAAACTTTGACAGGTTACTTGCCCCTCAGCTTGAATTTTTGCAAATCTTTTATTTTTAGCTCAAACTGTTTTACAAAAGCAAATCTGCTATTTTGCATTTTTTCCCCAGCTTTTATTGAAGGAGGGCAACGTGTCGCTATGTCCTTCCTCCACCAACTGTCGCTGGAACTCTATGATGTTATCGTTGCGGCGTATGGTGCATGAGACGACGTGGAGCATCGTCATGACAATCCTGGCCCAGGCCCGCATAGAGGCCACCGACACCTCGACCGCCCCGCCTCTGATCATGGTGAAGAGGGAGCAAGTGGTTGACATTCTGGGACTCCTGGAGCCTTTTGAAGAGGCTTTGCAGGTAATCTTTTTTGTTTGTTTGTTTTCTATTTAGTAATAATGTACAAGTAGGTATTTGTGACGTGATTGTTTACTTTTTTCTTTTTTTCTTTTTTACAAAGTTCTCTCTTGTAGCAAAACTTTGTACAATAGCAATGTCATGAAACCTTTTCTAACATTTTAAATCTCAGGTAGAAGCATCTGGTAATTATTACCCGATCTTTTTATTGCAAATCCTGCCAGCATTTATCCAGAGCAAAATGCTCTTTCTTTAAGTCATGTTGGTTTCCTTTCCAAAAGTGTTAAATAAATTAATACATTACTGAAAAATTAATTAAAGAGAACCAGAATTTCACTTATCCATCATGTCAAACAGGTGGATGTCTGGTGAACTGAACACAATTCTTCTAGCAACAATATAATAAAGAGTTAATTACCCAGTAATTGTGCTCAACATGTTTTGACCATGCCATTAATGTTTTTGTTTAGTAATATTACCAATCAGGCGGCTGCTGAACATAATATGTTGTTCTGGATTTTTAGCGGTATGGCTGTAAACTTTGTGTTGGTCTAGCACGTAAAATCCAAATGCAGAACATTGACTTTCTTCCCGTCCTTGTTAAACTCAGGTTCTTCAAGGAAATGGAGTGACCATGTCTTTCATCATCCCCTCCCTCATTGGCCTGGATAAGACGCTGGAAAACCGAGTGACCAACTACAATCACTTCTGCAAGGCCCTGCGGACGAGCCTTCATGGATATTTCCAGTCTGTGATTCACCAGAAGGAGATTATACTCGCTACTGTGCTCGACCCCAGAATGAAACTACAGGTACTGGTTATGTCCAGAAAACAGATGTTATATAATTTGCTTTTTGGTGATCTGGGATGAATGAAGTTCTTTACAGTAAGAATGCGTGATGTATTAAAAGGCACTTTAGTGAATTCCAGTAGTAACTTCAACACAGCAAACTCACACCAGCTTCATCTTCTTCATTGTTTCAGCCATTTTCTGACGGCGCTGCTAAAACCCAAACAGGGTTCCTAACTCCTCCTTCAAAGTCAGAGGCTCACAGAATCTTAGCATCATTATTAGAAAACAAGACTGCATCCGTACCTATTCCTGTGGCGGAAACCAAGGAGCAGACCGGTAATCAGCCTATGAAGAAGCAAGACGGAGCACAACGAAGCTGTGCTGACGTTAAAACAGAGGCATCTGCTGGCAGCTCCAATGAGAACTGTGATGGAGTGCGTGAAAACGACCTCAAGCGCAAGGCCATCTTCAGCTACCTGCAGCCTCCAGCAAAGACTATGAGGATTTCCGAGCTCGACGTGTATTTGTCTGAACCCATGTGTGAAAGCGGCTCCAGTCTCGCGTACTGGAAGTCGGCCTCTCAGTTCCCCCAGCTGCAGGATATTGCTAAGAAGCTGCTGGTTGCTCCCGCCTCCTCCGGGGGCTTCGACCGGCTGTATCCAATGGCAACCTGCATCATTAGGGCCAAGAGGAACCGCCTCCCATCTCACACTACTGAGAGGTTGCTGCTGTACAAGAACTCAATGAAGGTCAGGACGGCCAGTCGGGTCAGTGGAGTTCCCAAACCGGCAAAGATGAAGTGATGCTTGGTCGGATGTTTTAACACCAAAAACCACCAAAGTTGCCACATTGCAGTAAGCAGACATCAAATGTTCTTGAAATCTGCAGATTTGTTCAGTTACTGTAAAGTTATTATCAATGAAATAGTAATAGTTTATTTTTTTATTGCAAGTATTCATTGTTCAGGTCTGTATGTAGTTTTGGTGCATATTGAATACTTTTCAGTAGCACAATTTATATCTGACAGAAATATGATTTTAGATTTCCAACCAGAGAATATGCAGACTAGAAACCACTGTAAGAATCAGATTCAGTTTAGATTAAATTGTTTCTGTTTTTCTTTAGAAAACACAAAGGAAACATTTTACTGCTCTTTTTGAATGCGACAAATAAACAGCAGTAACTGTTGCAATATTAAATAAAGAGACATGGATGGATGTAATAAAATAAATGTATTAGGCCTAGAAGAACTTAGAAAAAAATATCTGATATGCATTACTGTTTCATGTCATGTTTACATGTTTGGCTTTTCAAGGCCTTACACTTCCCTGCCATCACTTATGAAATGTTGATGTAGCCTGTATGCAAAATCCAGATAGTGTTTTTGTAATAAATGTGTACAAGCCTTTGTAAAGCTATCTGGGTAATAGAATTTTATTGTTTATAGTTTTTATATTAAGTCCAGCGGTCATGCAAGCTGACTGTGATGTTTGCAAATTTAATGACATTAATCATTTTGCGTAAACAAACAGCAAAGTGACCTTGTCTCTACATGGGGATGTGTGAGAATGTATTTGTAGGAAATAAAGCAATGTTAAGCATTTTCTGTTTGACAATAACCTTTATTGTATAAAAACTCCCAATTCTACAGTGGCTGTCCATAACAAGGCAATAATGTAACATTTCTGTAGTAGAAATATATATTTGTAATACCTCCAAATGTAATATTCCAAATTTAAGTTTTGGTTAACTATAAACCATCAATGTTATAAATGTATAATAATTTACCTTTAAAGCTACAGCATCTAACTTTTATAAACAGATATTTTTGTACATATTTGTTTAAACTGTCATTTTTTTTTCATATTAATGAGAAATAATATGAAAAAAATCGAGTTCCTCTGCCTTCTTCCAATGCTAATTAGAAACAACCAATCATTACCAGGAGGAGGGTCTTAGAGCTGTCAATCATGCATGCACTCCTACTGGCTCTGATTGGTTTTGGTCTCAGTGCATTTCTTCAGACAAGGAGATTTTTTTCAGATTGTCTGTCTTATACTGTCACTACACGATGACTGTTTTAACAAATATGTAATTTATTTATTTTTTTATTTATTTATTTATTTTTTTTTTTACAAAAGTTAACGCTACAGCTTTAAATCAATTTCTATTGAGAGTACATTTTTTTCAGCTGCCATCTGTGATTGGCTGTGCGTGGGGTGACGTCGCGTAGAAACAATGCGTCACATTTTACTTCCGGAGTCAGGGTCCTTCCCCTCGCGTGGTGAAAACATGGAGGATCTCGCTTCGACCCCATGAGCAAAATAAACCAGTTTTCTCCTAATATCACCGGCATAGAAGCAAAGAGGAAGGAACAACCAGGCGACAGGTTTATAAAAAAATATTAAAAATAAGCAAGAGCTTGTTAAAAGGTTCTCAAAGTGGTGCAGCGTGTTGGTAACTGAGGACCTTCCACCATCATGGCTCTGTATGTGACCGCCGCTGAGATCCTAGAGAAAGCAGAGCGGAAGCAGGGCGCCCTGAAGACTCTGGTTTACGACAGCAAGTTTCCGAACATCAAGCAGCTCTTCGCGCTGGTTTGCGAGGCGCAGAAGTTTTCCTCCGTCCTGCAGGAGATCATCGAGTCCACCAAGCTGCTGAAGCTCACCAAGCTGAAGATGCCCCTGGCCAAAGTGCTGCTGTACGACCTGCTGATCGGCCAGGGCCTGAAGTGCGGCGGCACCTGGAAGGCCAATATGATGAAGCACCGGCCCCGCCTGCAGGCGGAGCTGGCCCGCATGAAGGTGAGGAGGAAGGTCAGCAGGAACGAAGACCTCCTCCCTGCTGGGACCCCCGCGGACCAGCTGCCCAGGTATGTGCGTGTGAACACACTGAAGACCACCGTGGGGGACGCTGTGGACTACCTGAAGAGGGAGGGCTTCTCCTACCTGGGTCAGGCTGTGAGACTGGATAACTTAACCCTGAAGAATAAGGACTTTGTGTTGGACCTGCACCTCCCAGAGGTCCTGGCGTTCCCCTCTAACACAGACTTCCATGACCACTTCCTGTACAAAGCAGGTCACATCATCCTGCAGGACAAAGCCAGCTGCCTCCCAGCGCATCTGCTCCGTCCCCCACCGGGCAGCCACGTCATCGACGCCTGTGCTGCCCCTGGCAACAAAACCAGCCACCTGGCAGCCATCATGAAGAACAGAGGAAGACTGTTTGCATTTGACCTGGATGGGAAGCGGTTGAGCACCATGTCCACTCTGCTGCTCAGAGCAGGGGTCAGCTGTCACCAGCTGGCCAATCGGGACTTCCTAACGGTGGACCCTGATGATCCACAGTATAAAGATGTAGAGTACATCCTGCTGGATCCATCCTGCAGCGGTTCAGGTACCCAGATATCTCTGTGTAGAAGTGATTATGTGGCGAGATCCTAACTTGACTGACGCAAACCAAAACGTTTCTCTGTGGTGTCCAGGTATGGTGTGTCTGCGGGACGGCTCTCCTGCCGACCAGGAGGAGGAAAAGGCTCGCCTGGCGGCGCTGGCCTCCTTCCAGCTGCGCTGCCTGAATCACAGCCTCAGGTTCCCCAGCCTGAAGCGCCTGGTCTACTCCACCTGCTCTATCCACAGCCAGGAGAACGAGGAAGTCGTCGCCGCCTGTCTGCAGCAGAACCCCAACTTCAGGTATTTTTACCCTCTTCTCGAGCTGCCGTCTCCATCACCTTTTAATTATTTATTTTTTTTTCTTCACATTTCTTACTTTGTATTGACATTTTTCCTTTAATTTATGTGTCTTCTTTGTTAAAAGTCCTCAAGGAATAAGTAAGTAGGTCACAACAGTCATTTTAAGTGGCTTTAAAAGAGAGAATGGGATTAACTGATTAAAAGTTGGACGTTAAATGGTTTTAATAAAATATTTTTTTTAGAGTTTGAACCAGGTGAAGCTGAAGCATGACCCGAGGAGTTCTGAGTAGAAGTTATTTGCATATTTCTTTTGTATCTTAAATTCAAAATGTATATATTTTTAATACAGTTTCGGCTTAACTACTGTTCTGATTATGTTGTTTTTCAGCATTTGGTCTTTATTAGAGTCTGAGGATACACCCAAGTCCGATTCCGAATAACATTTAGCATGTTTATCGTGGGATTAATTTTATTATTTTTCTATTTTACGGTAACTTACTCTAGAGAGGGTAATTGCAACAATGAGCCTTAGGCTACTGCTTAAATTATATAGGAGACTTTTGTGTTTTCTCTCCAGGTTGGTGCCGCTGCTGGCTCAGTGGCCTGAACGAGGACTGGCGCCGCTCTCGCAGTGTTTACGGGCCAGTACCACCAAGACTCTCACACATGGCTTTTTTGTGGCCCTGCTGGAAAAAGTTAGTGATGCTAAGGGCATAAAGGAGAAACCTGCAGTTCCAGTAAGGTGAATATTGAGCATTAAGCTTTTAAGAACTTTTTTTTTTAAATAGGCTTTGAGGAAAAATGTGTTTTTCTTCATAACGTTCCTCTCATTAATCTGGTAATAGCCACAAATGAATTGTGGAAAATTATCACAAATTAGTTTTTCTATATATTTATTTGTGTTTATAAAACAAAATAAGCTACATGAGGTTATCACATGTTACAAGAGTTGCAATAAGCTGCTGCATTAATTTCTTGGTATCAAAAGGCAGGAAGCTGGCGTCTCTTTAAGATAATCGTGCAACCTGACCTGATGTTCTTCCTGTCACAGCGAGGCTGAGAGTGTTCCTCCTGCTCCCTCTTCTGATGCAAAAATACCTGATGCTACAGAGGAAAACTCTGACTGCTCGGATGCAGAGGAGATGCTGACATCTGCAGTGGGAGAAATCAATGATTCATCCAACAAGAAAAGGAGGAGAAAAAGAAAAAGGAAGAAGAAAGCAACTAAAGCAGAATGACATTTGGAATAAATTTTGTGTAAATGTGAAGTAAAGATAATTTCTTACTCAAGTTATCGCTCTTTGACTCGTTATTTAGTGCTTTAAAATGTTTGTTTTATTAATGCTTTGAAGGGCTTTAGATATGTTTAACTTTGTCCAGTAGGGGATAGCAGCCATATTTCCAGCAAAAGGGCGCCACCTAGTGGTTAACAGAGCCGTATGTTTTGTAACGCTTACTCAAAGTCTTTTGTAATATATGAACATTGAGCTTCTCGTACATGAGCAGTGAGATTTGGGTGTAGCTAGACTTCAAGAGCATATCACGTAAGTAACATATTCTATAAGTTAAAGTCATTTATCGTCGCTGCAATGGAAATTCGGTTTAATTGTGTTTCTTGTTTTCATTCTCACCGCGGTGAGAAGTTAAAAACCTGTCCCGACAGCAGCATGTCCTCCTCGGTTCCCAAAGTGAGGCTGTCCGGAGGTCTGGAGGTCTGCAGAGTCCTGAACGGGATGTGGCAGGTGTCCGGAGCTCACGGAACCGTCAACAAAACCAAAGCAGGTAAACGCAGCATTTAATAATGTTCGCCTTACATTATTATTATTATTATTATTATTATTATTTTATTTTTTTTTTGAGAAGTTGAGGAATGCGGTATGAAAATTAGCTGCGCACGTACATCAGGTCTTAAGGTAAAAGAGAGTACGGGTGCCGTTAAGGGCGAGTCGTTTTCGATTAGTTCTGAGATGCCAGAAGGGCATTTAGTGCCATTTCATTTATCTCCAACAGTGTACATTAAAACAAATATATACACTATGCGTTTTTTTTTTAAAGGAAATTAAAATGTAGTATTGAGTGCTGTAACATTACAGAAAGGCAGAAACTTAAATTTTGTGTATTTCTTAAACATTAGCAGTAAAATCAATGAATTCTACTGGATTGAACGGATCTTTTTTTAATTTTTTTATTTTTTAAATTATTTTTTTTTTTACAAGAATCCAAAGATATTTCTGCATCTCAAAAGCTTAATCAAGGTTTCAGACTTTAGAATATATACATATATATGATATACATATATATGCTAAAGTCAAAACGTTGGCATAATTAAACTAAACAGAAATTATGTGAACAAAAAATGTCAGCAAACCTGAACGTAAACATAGCATTTAAAGAATGTTGTGTGATCTCTCAGCAGCCAGAAGAAATTGAGAAATTATGTGAAAGTTTGACTGCTTTCAGATGAAAATACATATTTTTGCATTCTTATATGGTATAAATTAAGTAAAAATTACTTCTTCACCTGTGAAACATGAACCTCGAGAAGAATTAAACAAGACTTCTGGGCCACCTTTCAAGTAAAAATGAATAATCCAGTTAGTTTTTAATTGCTAGAACAGATTTAGGACACACTTTGACTTGAAAGAGCTCCAAAAATCTTTAGTAAAGTTCAGTAAATCTTATTTTGAAATCCGATTTTAGCAGTAACTGTGTTTTTGAGACTCACAGTAACAGCAAAGCCATGCTCAGGTGTTGGTGAATTTGATCACATTTCAGCAGCAACATGCTCTGTGCTTATCTCTGAAGGACACATGGCTGTGATGATAACTGTCTGTTTCTGCCCTCCCTCCTCCAGTTGAGGCCATGCAGGCCTATGTGGACGCTGGACTGACCACATTTGACATGGCAGACATTTATGGACCGGCTGAAGAGATATATGGACTGTTCAATAACCAGGTGGACACAGACATATCAAATAATTCATGATCCCCCTTCAGTATAGAGAGTTTATCAGGATCAGATTAGCTAAAAGGTTATAATGGATTAAAACTAATTGACGTGCAACATCGATTGTAATTTCAAATTTCTTCTTCTGATCTCCAGCTGAAATCCTCAGGAAGTGCAGCTCCAGCTCTGCAGGGTCTAACGAAATTTGTCCCCCGACCAGGACCGATGGACCGCAGGGTGAGCCGTCTGTGTTGTTTTTGACTGTGATGCAAGTGTCATCCACCAGGGGGCAGTGTAAATCTTTCAAAAATCTTTGTGATCTGTCTAGTTTACAATTTCGAAAATGTACCGTCCAAAGCACAGCATCTATATGAGGTACAGACTTATCCATATGGGTCTGTTCCCCATATAGATGCTGTAGTTATGGTCTTTGAAATTTTTCCATATTTTGCCACATTGCAATACCATACTTTATGTAATTCAATTGGGATTAAATAGTAGACCAACATAAAGTAGTTTATCGTTACAGCTAAATATTTGTTGGTGCTGCTCTGTTTGCAGGTGGTGGAGAAGGCGCTGCAGCGCTCCATGAGCCACATGCAGGTGGACGCCCTGGACTGTGTTCAGTTTCACTGGTGGGACTACAAAGACAAGCGATACCTGGATGCTCTTGGACACCTGTCTGACCTGCAGAAGGAGGGAGTCATACGTATGAGAGCTCTCATTCTCCTTATGCGCTCATCACACAGATAAATGAATAATGATGGCACTAATGTAGTTTCTAACCAATCTAGCAGAATGGCAGAATTTGAGAATATTTCTTTGATTGCTAAAATTTCAGCTTTTTTTTCCAGCAAAAAGAAAAGGAAAATATTCTCTTTATATAAGTTTCATGTCAACACGTCGAAACGTGTTTCATCTTTATTTACTAGGGGAGCTTGCCCTCACTAACTTTGACACACAGAGACTGGAGGAGATCACTCAGAAAGGCATCTGCATTTCCAGCAACCAGGTACCACACTGGCCTGCATATTTTCTTTTTCTCCTTCCTCTCCTACGTTCACGTCTCTGCTGCTGTTGCCTGCAGGTGCAGTACTCTCTGATCGACCAGCGACCTGCAGCCAGGATGGAGCAGTTCTGCGTGGCCAACAACATAAAGCTCCTCACGTATGGAACGCTGGGTGAGGCACGACTTACAGGATGTAAATTATTTAAAACAGAGCCGATGGTAAAATGGTGGTTTTCCAAAATGGAGTCAGTCCTCCGTCGCTGCTTCTTATGACGACCTGCCTCCACCTCCTCATTATACTCAACATGCTCAGTTGTCTCCGTTTCCTCCTCCTCCCTCTTCAGCCGGCGGCCTTCTCTCTGAGCGATACTCGGGGAAGGCGGAGCCCAGCTCGCGGGCGGAGCTCAACACCGCCTCCCTCTCCAAGTACAAGAACATGATTGACTCCTGGGGTGGATGGACTCTCTTCCAGGACCTCCTCGTCGCCTTGGAGACAGTGGCGAAGAGGCACGGCTGCTCAGTGGCCAGCGTGGCCACACGCTACGTGCTGGACCGCCCGGCCGTAGGCGGAGTCATCGTCGGGTGTCGGTTTGGCGTCGCCGGGGCGGGGCAGCACATCGGCGACAGCCTGCGCAGCTGCAGCCCTGAGCTGCAGCTGATGGCAGAGGATCACGCAGCCATAGAGGGCGTCACGCGGCGCTCCACCGACCTGATGGCGCTCATAGGAGACTGTGGGGATGAGTACAGGAGATGAGGGGGGAGGGGCAGGATGACAGACTGGATCTGGCAGGTCAGTGAGGAAGAGGAGGAGGAGGAGAAAAGAATTAAAAAAAAACTTCAGGGAATATAATTGTTGAATTTGTTTAAAAATACAACTATTTACTTGCTTTGCAATATTTAAATTTCACGATATTTTGGTTTTTTTCCTTCTTCAAGACTTTCTTCTGTTCAAAGCGGAGTGTTTTCCGTCTCTTATTTTCTTTGCTCATGATGTATTTTTTTTATCCTCTTTCTTTGGCGATAATTTATGCACAGCACTATGAACCTAAGGATGCTAAATAATGAAAAAGGTTTTCCACTTGCTTTTTTTTGATGTCTGCATAATGTAAACGTTTTTAAAAGCCTCTCATTTCGTTATACCATCAAAAAAAAATCCAGGATTAAATTAAATGTTTAACTTGTGTGATAAAATGTTATTTTTTTACATTTAAGTCAGAGTTTTATTGTGTCTCTTTATCTTACATTGATCATGACAAAAAATTACATTATTTTGATTGGTTCACCACTCCTGGGAAAATTGTCTGATCTGACATGGTTTTATATTGTGTATTTTTACTGTATTTTATTTGATTAGGTTTTTTTTAACCGACAATTGACTTCTCACTTAACTTTTTATTGTTTCATGAAATGTTTTATTGAAGAAATCTGTGGTATTCCATAAATCAAGCTCACACTCGTACTTAGTTCTCTACAGACTGACATTCCTGACTGTGATGAAGTGGATTTTGTGATTAAAAACTTTTCAAGTTCATAAAGCACAAAATTGATGTGTTAGGATACAGTGTCATGTTTTAATGTGATCGGTTTATGTGCCCAATACGTGTTTTAGGTGAATTTGACATCAGGATCGTCGTGTGTGTGTGTGTGTGTGTGTTCTGCATCGATACAGAGGATTCAGACTGACAGATGCTTGGATGGGAGTCGGACTGAAACACCCAGCAGATGCAGATGGTGCAACAGAAGTCCAGTTTTCATTATTTAAGAAAAGCTTTTGCTTTTAATTATACCTCCAATGGTGACGCAATGGCTCTGTTTCTGTTTTTGTTTTGTTGGTGTCTTCCTGCATCTTTACATTTTCATCTGATGTTTATTTCTCAGCTTTATCATTTAGTAACAGCAAAAGGTGTGAGAATAAAACAAATTTTTGAGAGCTAATGTTTCTGGCACATTCTGCCTCTTCTACCACATTCAATCAGATTTAAGTAATTTCAAAAAGCAAAAATTCAGAACATGATTTTAAAACCTGGGGTTTTATTTACCTGTATTCCCACCAAATAAAACAGATGAATACATTATTTACTGAAAAGCTGAGGGGTGGCAAATCTCACTCATTCTTCCTTTTCTTTGAAAGAAAGCTTCAAGGACGACACCAGACAGACGGTGTGTGAAGAAACCATCCCTTTATTTGTGTGAAGCAGTCCAAACCAAAGTCAGAGTCGAAAGTTAAAAACAGTCAGTGTTCAAAGCAGACCGAGGCCGAGGTTTCCTCCACCCGGCTGTGGGGTGAGATCTTCACGTTCACGCCAGGTGGAGAACACACCGAGCCCGAGGCGTGAGAGAGGCTCCACGGACACGACATGCGGTATAAAAATACACGACTCCAAACTACGTTTACTGCTTTTTTACCAAAACACTACAGCAGCACCAGCACTTTCAATGTAGAGGTAGAAGGGGAACTACGGGGTGAGGGAGTGGATATCTGTGAGTAAAGAGGAGGAGGAATGTTTACCAAACTCCGACTGATGGTGGTAAAACTCTGCAGCGGATCACATTACCGACAAAAATCTTCTGTTTGCTCTTTGGAGAGTGAGAGAGACCTGGACGGGCTACACCGTCTTTCTTTCTGTGAGGGTTTTGTTGTTTGTTTCCATGGTGATCACAGGTTAAATAGCGGCAGTTACCATGTTGCTCCTCCGGAGATCCTTATTTGGCGTTGGCAGAGCTGCTGAGCGTCTTGCGCACCGCCTGGGCGATGGCGTCGCGGTCGATGCCGAAGAGCCGCAGCAGCTCGTGGGGCTTGCCGCTGCGGGGCACTTGGGAGACCGCCAGGCGGTGAACGGTGAATCCGGGTTCGTTCACCACCGCCGAGCACACGGCCTCGCCGAGCCCACCTGAATGCAGAGCAGAGCCAGTTGAAAGTGACAGTTTGCGCCCAAAATCGCTTTCTCTGCGCTCCAGTCGTCCAACAAATCCTTCTGAATTCAACTCAACTTCTCTGTCGGAGGGATGCGATGCGGAGTGACAGGCGTGACACCACCCTCCTGTGACTTTTTCACTCTTGATCTCACACTTTTAAGGTTAATGAAGGACGTGTGCTCAAAGTAAAAGATAGATAAATAAATAAAACTGGTTTGACTCCTTGTATTTATTGTTCCTGTTCAGAGATATTAATACTTAAAATACGTAAAAGGAACATGCATAATTTCCACATTTTCTCCAAGATAAAAATCTGAAAAGTGTGGCGTGCGGATGGATTCACCTCACTCGTTCTATTATGATACAAAAGAAAAAAATAAGATGTGAAAACTTCTAAAGCTGGGTTAAGTTAAAAAAAACATAAAAACACAAATAACATCTTACAGCTCTGTTCATGTTATGGGAGAATAACAAAACCTTAAAATATTTGTATTGAGTCAGGGGTGCTACACTCTAAGCTGTGACACACTTCAGATCTTTGCTTAAAATAAAAAATAAAAAATCTAAATTGTGTATCATCCCCCCCCCATTTCTCAATTATGTGGTATTTTATGTTGGTCAGTCACATAAAATGCTAAAAACACCTGCAAAGTTTGTGGTAGAAAAATAGGTTTGTGTAGCTTTGCAAAACGTTACATGCATGTTTCTGCTCGCCGTTCATTAACAGCAAAACAGATAAAATAAGTGATAGGAACAGCAGTTTAATCAAGATAACCTAAAACATATACAATGAAGAAACCAAAATGAGACTGGAAGGGAAGCAGTTTCTCAAAGCTTGTTTCTGTCAGGCTGCAGCTGCTATTTAGGTCGGCAGGAGCCCAAAGGCCAGAGTTGAAATTAAAAAGCAGTGACAGCCCTGGTTCCTCTGCTCATCCTACCACTCTGCAAGAATAAGCCATGTACAACAACTATCCCCTTCACTCTCTTCTCTATTTTCAGTTTGTTTTCTGTAAAACCACAAAGGTTATCGCAAATAACACAAAGACCCAGAGATATTCCTCCTCTGACTTGAACTGAACACGATGGAGACAAAAACACAAAAAGTCACTATATGCAGAGGCGTTCACTGTTTTTGTGCTTTACTCAAATGTGCAAAAAAAAAAAAAAAAAAAAAAAGTTTAATAATCAGAACACAAATGTAAAAATACAGTAATATGACTAGATACTGAACTGCATTAATTAAATTAGCTCATTTAAAAAAAAACAAAAAAAACAGGGTATTTATCTACCTTATTATGACAGTAGCCAATCAAGATAAGTTAAATATTTGACATTATACAACATTACATGTTATTTAGCCAGAATGCTTCATTTGTATCTAGCAAAACAAGTGGTTTACCTTCGTTGTAGTGGTCTTCCACTGTGATGATGCGTCCTCTGGTGGCTCTGGCACTGTCGATGATGGTTTTGGAGTCCAGGGGTTTGATGGTGAACGGGTCGATCACGCGGATGTTGATTCTCTCTAATGAAAAGGAGAAGAAGAAAAACTTCAATGCACCAGAAGGTCATCTAGCATTTTCTGCTGCCTTTGGTTGGTCTCTGTCCGTGTTTTTTGTTCCGTGGCTCCCAACCTTTCTTCAGCATTTCTGCTGCAGCCAGAGCCTCCTGGAGGGTCACTCCTGCTCCAACCACGGTCACGTGGTCGTCACTGGTTTTATACACGACCTGAAGTCGAACATAAAACGTAACGCTGTAGTACGGATAACAAATGTCGGTTTGACCTGTTGCTTCCAATGATCACAGAGTGCAAAGGAATCTGGAAAGTAACAAAAGTAAGTCCACAGTTCTCTTCCTGACGCCTCGTCTGAAAATATTTTCAGCCCAAATGTTATGAAATCAGAACCTTACAAAAGGTTTGACGTCGTCATCATCATCTGGACTTTCTCGGATTGTTTAAAGGCATAGTAAACTTTGTGTATGTAAACTACTGAAGTTAAAGAAAGAATACTCTGATTATGTTAGTATTTAGCAAATAATTATTTTAGTGCACCAGGACACACTGTAATCTGATTTTGTGGCAGATTACATGAAAATAAATGGTGGTCTTTTTACACCAGGTATAAATATGCAGTTTACACTGTATGTAAAAAAAAAATTAAAACAAAGTGAAGACGAAGTGGAGGTGAGGAAGCGCTGCTCCAGACCTTAGCCTGACCAACATGGAAGTCTTCGTTGCCGTTGTAAATGACGTTGTTTTCTGGGCGACTTGTTCGTATGAAGCACAAACCCTGTAACAAACCAGAAATCATCGTCCTGTGGCAATGTCGCTGTTTTTAAGTTGTTGCTGATTAAAAGTGAAATCCGAGTACCTTTGTAATGGCTGCGAGCTCCACAGCCTTCTCCGTGGAGACCCCGTCGCTCGGGTAGAAGATGGTTGAAGTGGGAATGGCTCTAAACATGGCCAGGTCCTCCAGGCCCATCTGAGACGGCCCGTCTTCCCCTAATTCAACAACAAGCCACTTCTCAAACAAGGTGCGGCACGTTATAAAACGAAAGAAAATCCGAAACCATGAGAGGAACGGACCGATGGAAACGCCACAGTGGGAGCCGCAGAGGTTGATGTTGCTCTCGGAGATGGCGGCCATGCGGAGCTGGTCGTAGGCTCGGGTGAAGAATGCGGCGAAGGTGCTGGCAAACACCACGTTACGGTCGCGTACGGCGCAGCCGATCGCCACGCTCACCTGCACGAGCGAGAAGGGAGAGGCAGCAGTAAAGGAAATGAGGTGGGGAGACGCAAAGAATGTTGCGACGTGTTGTGGATTTTATCTATAGAGCAACACAAAGACTCAGGAAAGGGTTTTGAATTTTGGTCAGATAGTTTGTAATTTATTCTCATCTGACCAGAGCACCTTAGTCCACACGTTTCTTTGCCCTACTCTTCTCTGTAGGCCAGATTTGTAGAGTGTATAAACAATGGCTGTTTTGCTGCTAGGACCTTTCAACCAGAGCTTTGAATCACTGTTTTAATTCCTCTGGACTGCATCAACAGAAATATATTAAAAACGATGTTTCATTTCATTTCCTTTTTGTATTTACACACTATTTTGCGTGCATAAAATATTGCATAAATGTGCACTTCTTAACCTTTAATTACATAGACAGCTGTCATGTAAAACTGTGCAAAAGTCTTAAACCAGCACACAATATATATTAATTTTCTAAATTACAGGAATAGTTCTAGTTAGTTTTCTGATATCTAAATGGAATTGACTGAACTGAAGCACAAAAACTACATTGTCTTTCAATTAAACTAATTAATTTTTATAATGTAGATAACATTATTTTGTTATCTTTGATTTTCAATAAAGTCAGACTAAATTGGCCTTTTCCCCAAATCGAAGGTCATTTCTTTTTTGAAAATAAGATTTCATTAGCAGGAGATTCATATCAGAGCATTGTTTCTGTCAGTTTTTGGACCAAAAAACAAACTGAAGACAAAATCTGTGTTTTCAGTTCTGCTGGATCGTCTTTACTTCTTTCAATTTTAATCAAAAAAGATCCAAGCTTACATCACTGAAGGCATTGTTCAGTGGGAACGGTTAGAAAGTTCTTGTAAACCACAACGTTACTGTTTTGGCTCCGCTCTCCAGTCTCCCCACTCTAAAACCTGGAAGTGTCTCAAATTTCTCACCATGTTCTGCTCTGCAATGTAGCACTCCACATAGCGGTTGGGGTGCTCATTTTTGAAGAGCTCAGAGAAGGTGGAGTTTTTCGTGTCTCCATCGAGGACGACCACTCGTTCGTTGTAGCGGCCCAGCTTGGCCAGAGCCACGCCATATGCCTTCCTCGTAGCAATCTGGTTAAAAAAAAACAAAACAAAAACACACAAATCAGTGGAGAGGAACTTGAAAATGCCACCAATCATCGCGTTTAACGAGCTAAATGTCACACGTTCATCATCACAGATCTCACCTTGTCTCCAGGTTTGTAGTTGGGTGCGCTTGGCATGCGGATGTTGCGCAGGCTGACGGGCGATGTGTCCTCATTGGGCGGCGAAGGATAGAGGCGCTTGTTGCAGCTGACGATGCGGCTCTGCAGCTCCCTGATCACACTCTCCGACATGTCTTTGGGCAGAGGCTTTCCATGCCAGCCCATCTTATCCTCAGCCGCTGACAGACACATAAACACTGATTTATTACAAAGGACTGACCTGTGGAGTTAGCCTGCAGGCTTCCAGAGGTCAGATATTTGCATGGTGTGGTCTTAAGGATGCCTTCATGCATACTCTGCAACCAAAACTCCCTCATCATCTTTACATTTAGCCAAGTTCAGACAGGAATAAGCCTGTCCAGATGACCAAATGATAACAATTTTCCACTTCACAAAGTGACGACAGGCCGTTTCAAACTTGAGGGGTTAAAATAAGAGGTCAGAAAACTTTTAGCTTTCTTAGTAAAGAATTAAAGCTTCTCAATGCAAACTATGCTGTTAAAATAACTCTACGCTACTTTCTCGCTCACACAGATGTGGTCACGCACTTTTGGCCTTATTATCACAACAAGAGCACAATGGGTGGCTGCTGGGAGTGTATCTTACACATTCTGGAGGATTATTGAGCTGCAGCAGCTAAAGCAGTACAGAGCTGCCTGGATTATTGGAGGCAAAAGGTACTGATGGCGCGTCAAACCCCATCAGGGTCAGTTCCCACCTCTTTAACCAGGTAAGTTTTAACCTTAACAAATCGCTGAATCATTCCGGTAACTTCAGGTTCACATTGTAATTCTCCTGCTCATTGGTATAAATCTTGGCGGTACCTGGGATGCCTTTGCCCTTGATGGTCTTGGCTATAATGGCGAGGGGCTGGTGGCGGGGCTGACTCAGCACCTTACACAGCTCCTCCACACTGTGACCGTCCACAATGACGGCATGCCAGCTGGACAGAGAGAAAACAAACTTTCTGTTTATATTATTTGTTTATATTAGAGAAAGTAAGCATTACTCAGGCAGATATTCTTCAGAATATGAGTTTCTAATGGGGTTATTGACATGAATTCCACACTATGTGACTGCGCGACAGCCCAAGCAATCCAGACATCCAAAAAAAAAAAAAAAAAAACACATCCAAAACAAATGGGTCCATAAATTAAGTCAACTAGGACTCATGCTAATTTTATTGGATCATTTCTTAAAGCCAGAGTAGATTAATTTGAAATCATATCTTTGCTTTTGTGGCTATACATTATTTTGCAACATTATTGTTGTGTGTAATTTCGGTATTATAAGTAAGCTTTTGAACTGCAAGGAATGTTGGCTATTTATTTAAGTACCAAGCATTAAATCTCTATATCTGCAACATATTCTGCTAAACTAGTTGTTTATGGCAGTATGATCATAATAGTAGAACATCAGGCATTTGCCAAAAGCAACTCTTTCAAGAAAATCTTGTTGCCACGATGGAAATAATATTTTTTTCCCAGTAACTGTATAGACGTTTCATTTTCTGGGGTTCGGGTTTGCTACGAATCCATGGCAGACAGAAAAATACAGTTTATAATTGTTAGTTTGTTTATCACAGGTCATCAACATTGCGTCAAGTCACCAATGTTACTGCATATCATTTCTTTTTCTTTTGTTGTGCGTTCCTTGACACGTCGCGCTTCACTCACCCAAAGGCCTCACAGCGTCGCTGGTACTTCTCCACATGGTGCTGCAGAGGAGCCGGGTCGCTCTGGCCCAGGCGGTTAATATCCATTATGCCCACCAGGTTGTCCAGTTGATAGTAGGAGGCGAAGGCCATGGCCTCCCACACCGCACCCTCCGACACCTCTCCATCACCCAGCAGGCAGAACACCTGATAGCTACACACAGGGAGAGATGCAGAGAAGTATCATCATCACTTCTGTCACATCTCCACATAATCCTGTTCCTGACCCTAAAAACACGGATGAACGTGTTTCACCCGCCCTTCCACCACTGTCTGATCCTCCTCAGTAGTTGTATCTGTGGTGTAACGTCTTCTGACAGACTTCCAGTCAGACGGATACGTTGTTGTTTAAAAATCTGGCTGAGACATGCAGCTTTAAAGCCCGCATTCCAACCACAAGCTCCAAGAAAAATAACGCGCGGCAGAGAGGGGATGACAAGTGGAGAGAGAGAGAGACAGAGAAACTGACAGCAGAATGAGAAAACCTGCCAGCTTCTAAAACAAGATCTAAAATAAATACAGGTCTTACTGTCAGTGAATATTTCTATGTATTAAAGCATATTTATTTTACATTGGAGCATTTTCAAGTGCATTTGAAATGCATTCTGGACGCCTCCAACAATTCAAACTAAGAAAGAAGAAAATCAATTACTCACAGGTTCTGTGAGGTGAGAACAACAGATTTAGACAAGGTGAAAGCAATTACTGTAAACAACCCAAACTCAGCCAGTGGCGATGTCTCAGAGTTGTGTTGCATCGCATGCTGTCTAAACTAAACCACAGAGGAGATGAAGAGTGATGCCTCTAGTGAAAACATTCTGTGATGCTTTATTATCCAAGTATATTAACTCCTTGATCTGGTTCACATTATGTCACAAACTGATCAAAAAAAGCACAGCATTCATTTCTTAATTTTTAAATAGATAAAAATCTGAAAAGTGCAGCATGTAAAGCTATTTAAAAATAAGGGGAAAAAAAAGATCCCTAGATGTGCAAAGTGATTTGAGACAAGTCCCTAAAGCAGAACTTGCACCACAAGTTCGTTCTACAAAATATGTAGTCAGACAAAACACATTTAGCATTTTCAGTTTTGAATACAAGAAACGCTGATGTTTTAAATTATTTTTACTTTTTAAAAAAATCGGACCATATTACATAAAATCCCAATTAAACACACTGAAGTTTAAACTAAAGTACTGTGACAATAATGTGGAAAAGTTCACAGGGTGTACAAAACCTTACTATATGACGCGTTATCTGGTAGGTTTGCAAAGAACGGTGTGCAGTTTATTTATACATGTCATGTTTAGAAGTTTTTTCATTTTAAATTTAGTAATAAAATCCAGTGTTTCTGTCATTTACGCTTGGTTAGCTTCGCCCACATACATCAAGCACAGTTCATAAGGCACCAAAATAAAAATCAGGCTACAAAAACGCACCATAAGCATAGTAATCATAAAAATGACTAATTTGAAGTAAAAATTATAGCGCATGTTAATAAAAACCATCAATAAAGAAGTAACATATTTGAGAATTAAAAGAATGTCTTGTGCCTACACAGCATTTGTTTCTGGGCAACCAAATGGCTAAAGCCACCCCTGCATCCTCACCATCACATATGAGATATAAACACAAAACACACTTATAATAAAAACCTATCACTTATATGTGAGCACAGCTGAAGGATTTTACTGTAGAGTTTTTTTGAGAGGACATGTGGCACATTGGTGAGGCAGAGCGACGAAGGAGCTAGAGTGTGTGTGTGTTTGTTTTTTTTTGGTTTTTTTGCCGCGTGTGATTATTAGAGCAGAAACAATCGAGCGCACACAGAATGCGGAATGCAACATGCAGGACATTCGGCGTTCCTTTAACGACCGTTTCGTTCTCCGTTGTGCTCAGGAGACCAACGGTCTCCTTCAGTTCTGTTCAGACTGAAATTATTCAGTCTGGCTTAAATCCTTGAAAGTGTGAATTTCATTTTTTTTGGGGGGTGGGGGTGTTTCTTTTGTCCCTTTAGAGGCCTTAAAAGGGATGGGAGTCTATTGTTGGAGAGGAATCCATGATTCTTTCTAGATCACAGCAGAACAAAGGAGACACACGTGGAGCGACCCAAACCAGTTACCAACCAGCTGAGTAAGTGTTTAAATAAAACAGCTCTGTGGGCGTCTTACATGGAGTCAAAGAGCAATATACATTTAAACTCCACCAAATCAATTAACGTTAATTATAATTGCAGCTTTGTACATTAACAGCTTACAAAGAATCAATATGTTTTGTCACTTGAACGCCTCTTTTTGATCATTTTCTTCCAGTTTAAGACCTAAAAGTGAACCAAAAGGAAGTTTTGCTCTGGTCTAAATGTCACCACAGACTCAGGTCTGTCAGGGAGCATTTGATGCAAACCTTTCAGGTCAAAATGTCACATCAGCACAGCTCCCTGCAGTGGATGTGATGTCATGCATAATTTCATGCAGATTCAAGTGCTGGGCATCCTTTTGTTGTTGTTTTCTTAAAATGTTGAATATTGGGGGATTTTTTTTTATTTAAATGTTTAAAGAGGAACTAAAGTCACATTTAAATCAAATCGATTCAATGATTTTGAGGGGTTTTTAAGATTTTATTAAAGTAAATAAAACATTTGCAAACACAGATTGTTGGATATATTTATACATGTCAAGCATGTATAAATATATTTGTCTGCACAAAAGAAAATATTGTATATTGTAAAAGTAATTTTTGTGTCCTTATATCTGATCAAACATAGAACAATGAACTCTGATAAAATTATTCAGCAGTTTTTAATTCAAATAGCAACACATCATCAGCATATCAGCATATTTTCTTACATCTCGTGTAACAATTAAGCCCTTCTGATCTTGGATGTTGCACTTATCTGTTAGATTTATGAGTCGTCTTCTAATACTTTTAGCATATCTTCATTTTTTATAAATCCAGTTGCAAAACTCCTGTTTTAATGTTGCTAAGTCTGTGGGAGAGCTTGTTCCGTGTGTGCATGTTGCTGCGGATGTTACCTGGCCTTGTCAAAGTATTTGCCAGTGTAGGCCATTCCACAGGCGGCTCCAAGGCCCTGACCCAGAGATCCAGTGGCCACATCCACGAACTGCTGCTTCTGTTGGGAAGAACAGCGACACAAACAGTTAGACTGTACCGCAGTCTGAGCTCAGTGAGACAGAGGATTGTTTTGTCCTTTGCAAGCGAACAAGAACATGTAACAGAGGTCCAATCTGTGCTGTAAATGAGTTTGGGTGTTGTAGTGTCTGGACTCGATGTAAACAGTGTTGACAATGTCTGCAGCAGAGAACAAACTTTGTTTGCCAAACAGAAAGAGATTTGTTACTGCCTGCAGTGTTATCAGAGGAAATACACTACAGAGAAAAATTATTTACTCCCTTACAGAATTTTTTTAATCTTTACTTGCCACACTTAAATGCTTCTGATCGTCATCATAAAAAAAGTGAAAATAAAAGATAGTCTAAGTAATTACGAAGAGCAGTTTTCAGATAATTTGAGGTGAAAGTAAGTGATATGTTGCGTTAATTGGATGGATTTTTATCTTTCTGCAGACCTCGGTGTCACCTCACCGGCACAGGGTGGCCCTCCAGGATAGAGTCGACTTTACGGAGATTCAGAAGCTCGTTCTCCTTCAGGTAGCCGACCTCTGCCCAGACAGCATACAGCACAGGAGCTGCATGACCCTGGAGAGGCAAAGGAAAGACCTTAGCGTCTAAATACACTCGTTAAACAGCTGCTTGGTAATCATTAATAATTATGTGGACATGGCACAGATGTTTAAAACATGGCTCAGAGTGTTTCTCGCTTGTCTGGTTTACGGAAACATTCATCCGCAGGAAGTGAACAGTGCTGTGTGGCGTAGCAGCACATGAAGAAATAAAATGGATACAAATATGTTAATAGTTAAATCTGAAGCGGAGTTATGAAAAGGGTTAACATGAAGAGATACAAGCATACTTTGATGAGCCATTTCCTTCAGTTTCTGCACAGGAGACCAGGGCAAAGCCTACATGCAGGTGGGCGTTCTGGTTTCACCTTGGAGAGGATGAAGCGATCATTGTTGGGGTTACGGGGGTCTTCGGGTCGATACTTCATGGAATGAAAGAAGAGCACAGACATGATCTCTGCCGCGCTGCAGCATGATGTGGGATGGCTGCAAAAACAAGAGAAGACTCAGACATGTGGCTTTTATCCAAAGATAAAAGCAATTCTGTTTAAATCTACAAACATGTTCTGTGCAAATGCAGACATGGAGATGAGAATGAGTCAGGGCTGAGCAGGAAGATGACCAACAAGGCTACGTCATTCCAGACTACCTGTTATGCCATGATGCAGCGACACACCACTGGTTTCTGGAATAAATACACCTGATACATCTATACATCCAGAGAAACTGAACAGCTTCTGTATATTAAATGATGCCAAGATATGGGAGAGCTATAATAGTTCAACAAAAACTAGGCTGAACCTTTTGTTTGCAAATCATCCCAGTTATACCGAGTTTAGCAATCCAAACAGGCATTTTTCCTGTTTTTATGTTTAAAAAGTAAACAAAATAAAAGTAGCTAAAGATCACTAAAAAAATAAAAAATAATAATAAGTGACTTTTAGTAATTTTGCAAACAAATTGGAATGTCAGATTTTCATTAAATTTTCAGCTAAACCAATTAGCTTTTCTCAAGGGCCTCCCTCCTCTCTCCCCTCCACAAACACACAAGCAAATACACAAATAGTCCTCTTGACTAGGCTATAGGTAATTTATCCCATATTATAAATTACCTATGAGAAAGCACTGAAGGGGTTCTAAATATACGACTTCAATTGGTTGAAGAAAAAAACAAAAAATCTCACTAACGTAGCATGTTAAGGTTCTCAAAATCCATAGGAAATAATTGTCATTTTTGTCAAATTGCGCACAACCACTAAAAGAGTCAGAGAAATAGTAGCAACATCACTTAGAAATGACATTTCCAACATCAAAAGACGATGCCTTTCGAAGTGATTTCTTATTAAGAGACAACAATTTAAAGCCCAGCTCCAATCAGCAGGTCAGTATTTAATCTCACCCGCTGCCCGCTGCAGTTGTCGCCTTGATGGAGTTGATTCGGAGCCGGGTGGCGATGTTCCTGAGCGCCTGCACCGTCTGCTGGTCCGGCTTGTGGTACTCCTCCATCTGTCCGATGCAGTAAAAGAAGGAGAGGCGGGGGGGGAAAAAACAAAACAAAAACAAACGGAGGCAGAGCGGCAACACACAAGCGGGACAAAACTCAAGGAAAGAGTTAAAAAGCTGCAGGTCAGATGCTCAGTTCAGGAGAATAAAACATGGAAGATGATGGGTGCGCATAGGACGATGGCAGGGGTTAAGAGGAGGCAGCAATGCGCGGCGTGAGAGAGTCACAGAGGGAGCACGGAGGAGGGAGGGGGTGTGTCTGGACGCAAAGCCTATGATTATGGCTCCTATGGGTCTGTAGTTTATCCAAACGCGGCACAACTCATATGGGCGCAAGGAATTAAATCATAAATCCGCCGTTTCTCGGATGTTTAAATGTGGATCGTTGTAATAGTTACAGATTCAACCTACACTGAAGTCTATATTGTGATTCTCAGTTATTAACAAAATGACGAAAGATCAAAAGCGCCATCATCCATCCAGATGTTTACTGAAAGCTGATAGTGACACCTGGTGGACAATACGGAGAAGTGCAACGCTTATTAAAGCAATGAAGACAAGCATGAATTAATCATGTTTCAATCAAAACGTAACAAAAAACAAACGCGTTTTTTTTACATGTTTCTTTTTACAAAACCTAATCCCAGTATGATTTCAGCTTTGTAATGTCTTAAAGGAGACAAAAAGCAGCACATATGCACACATTTTTGAGTTCAGATCTTTATTATCACAAAATATGTATAATGTCCACTTATGCACAATGACAACCCTAAAAAAAATACTTAATTTGCAATGACTTACTCAAGAAACACAACTCTGGCCAGAATGATAAATAATGATCTTAAAATCTTAAATATGGAAAAAAGAACTCATTGACCGTAATCAAGATTTCCACTTAGTACCGGAAACATCGACTGACATCTGGTTTGTTCCAGGCTGCACATATTTAACTTTGTATCTCTGAGCTCAATTAAAAAAGAAAGAAAGAAAAAAAAAAGAAAGAAAAAGAAACGGCACTGAAGTACAGAGCTGATGTTGATAGCAAACACATTCAAGTCATGATGTCAGTCAAAGGATTATTGGTAAAGATGAGCAGAAAAAGTATTAAAAACAGTTTGCTGTAGCAACAGACTGAGGAACACAATGGAGTGGGAATTGTTTTTTTGAAATTGGTAATTTATTACACCAATTTCTTGCAGTTATCCAAATGTGAACTTTAGATTTCTTTTACCTGCAGTTTCCTTATCCAGCTTTCAATTTTTCCACAATGTTTAAAAGACAGGTGGATTTAGGAGAACAGAGAATTTCTTATAGCCAGTTGCAACTCTTTCTGTGTTTAAAGGCATTTTCTCTTAGTTCCCATTTTGAACAATGACAAAGAAAATTTGGGTCTTAAAATAGGAAGGTATTTATTTCTACCAATATTTCCTTGGCACTATGGTCAACTAAAAAAAAGCAAAAACATGCATTTAAAAAAGCTTCAGTTGTTCAGAATGGTAATTAATAGGGGTGTCAATAAGTGTGGAACTTGTAATTTTGTTAAAAAATAAATAAATACAAATAAAGGTTCCTTCATTTTTCAGTGAGGGTAAGCCAATATAGTAAAAGATTATTTTATTTTAGAGACTTTTTCATTTCCATTTTTATTAGGAGAGCTGTATGTAGCAGTTAATATAATCTCAATTTATTCAAGGGCGTTTCAGATTTTTCAAAAAATTAAAAATAAAGAAAAGCAAAATAAAAAAATATATAAAAAGGGCTGACTTTCATACTGCTTACAAAAATACATTGTTTCATTGCTTGTTTTGGTAAATAAATCAGAGCCTGCAAACTAACATCCATAGTTTTAGACGGGAAAAGATCCAGTATGCCCGTTATGTTGTGACTACAGATGTGGAGAAAGTTTTTCTGGAATAAAACATCTGCAAAATAAACTTTTTTTGTGCCTTAGACGCACTGGATGTACGATTCCTGTCAGGATTCACCACTAGATGTAGTGCAGTACTCTCGTACTGCAAAGAGAACAATTTAATTGAAGTTTAACTGATTTTTCTCTACTTGAAATCAAACTGTAAACAAAAAATGAAAGTAGTTTATTTCGTCCAATCCAAACTTTAACGACTTGCCTCCCGAGTAGAAATGAGAATGAAGTTGTTAAAGAAAATTCAGCTCCAACTTTTCCTTATGCGATTTGATTATAGGAGAATGAATGTAAACAGGAATCCAAACATCAACATGACTTTTTTTTTTCTGTTTTTGCACAAGATATTTAAATTCATATAAATCTAGTTCTGTAGTGCCTTCCTTAAGCATCCCATAGTGCTGGTCTGAATCTCTTGTGTATTGCACAAGTCTTCCCCCTAGAAGGTCAAAGGTCAAGCACTGAGAGCTCAGCTGGTGGAGGAGAGGCAACAGCAAACAAGGATGAAAACAAAACGAAACAGGAATAACTGGAGGAAAGAAAGGATGCAAAGATGGGGCTTTGTGTGATTAGGAGTTATAAACATAATCTACCACTGAACGCAAATTTAACAAAATGAAGGAAAAAAAAAAGCTCAAAGAATAATTCATAATTTATGGGTTGTTTTTGCTTCAACTGCATCTTGGTAGAAAAGGAAGGTATTTATTCTAAAAAAAAATATATAAAAAATTTTTTTGTAAATAAACATCCACTGTATTCCTTCCTTTCCTGCAAGTAATCAGATTTCTTGAAGAAGTGGCCATTAGTTTAACCAGATTCACCTTATTTGGAAAGTATAGCTGAGGGACATAGAGAAGAAATAACCTCGGTTATCCAGCGACTGATCCGGGGTAACAGGAGATTCCGGGGATAGATTGCACGGCTTTCCTGTAACAATCCTTGGCACACAAACCAGTGCCAAAAAAAGACAATGTGGTGTGCCGTGCATCACAAACCTGCCTGCTCACACTTTGTTTTCTCCCAAAATCATGTCTCTGCTTCTGTGGCCAGAAAGAAGCCCTAACACCGAAATCATGTCCGCTTGAAGCCGGACTACAGCTTCATGCTGCTGAAGTTCTTGGATACGCTCTGCAGGTAAGCGTCATGAATGGCACTGAGGAAGTCCGAGTCATTCTGGAGGAGGAAGCGAAAAAAGTAGAATGATTAAAATGTGTAAAAAATGTGGCACCCTTTTTAAAAAGCCTTACAATGAAAGTTTATGCAGTAGCATAATGTTACACTAATTTTTCTTCAAATCCTTCTTTTTATTTGAGCGCAATTATTACTTTCAACATCAAAATTCTACATTAATTTTTTTTTTATTAATATCGTGTACAACCTTTCGTTTGCCAATAACAAGCAATTAACCTTTTGCTTCAAATTTTCACAAAGTTGGACCATCGAGTCCAGTGGGCTTCTCTTAGATGGCAATGGAAGAAGGCAAAACTGAGCCGATTTGGCCAGGTGTTTTGATAAGTGTCCATGGAAACAGTAGCAATTCTTTTTAGGTTTTCTGGCTGTTTCCAAAAAAGTCTCATTTAACTTTTAAAGAGTTCATAATGCCACATACTCTAAGGTCCCCAGTGCCTTTGAGAAACATAAAACACACTTGCAAAAAAAAAGTTTCATCTGACCATCCGGTTTATTAAACTCAAAATGTTTTTTTTGTGTGATGGTATCTTTACTGCAGATCACTGACAAAAAGGCTTTGGAGACTTTTTTTTTTTTTTAATTATTATTTTTACCTTCTCTTCAATTATTTTTTACCTTCTCTTCAGTGCTGCTCACTGTGTGCAAAGGAGGGATAAATATGGCTATTATTGGACCTCTGTGATAAATTTATAATTCAGAGCAATAGGAAGAGGTGGATTATCAAATAAAAGTTCCAAAAAACTCTGATCAACCTTAAAAAGCATAAATTAAAGAAAAATGATTCAAGCCCAATTGTTTCAAATGGATTCGTGAGTATATATATATATATATATATATATATATATATATATATATATATATATATATAATACCAATAACTGTAGCAATAATGATTTTGCTTAAAAATTATTGTTCAACCTGTTTTTCACAGCTGAATAAATGTAAAAAGTAAATTTTTTTTGTATTTTCAGAATGACAACATGCTAATGCAATAAAATACATTGTTTATTGGCAACTAAAGGCACCAACAAACAGACAGTTATCACAAGCTTGTCAGGAAACTGTTCTTATTTTGATCGTTTGACCCATTCCAGATGACCAGTACCTTAATGAGGTGTATCAAAGTGTCCTGCAGCTGTGTTTTACTGCAGGGGGCCTGCAGGCTCTCTGCACCTCTTCCAGAAGCAAAGGATGGATCCGGAGGGGCGGACGGGATGACCGGTACTGTTGTGGTTTTATTTGTAGTCTGCTGGAAAGCGCTTGGGGAGAGCAGCACTGAAGCATCTGAGCCTGGAACAGCAAGACCAGGGCTCATAGGAATAGCCTGAGAGGAAAAAAAAAGAAAGAAATAGGGCGGTTTAAGAGCAAATACTGACAGAGCATCAGTTACCAGAGAAACAGCAAAAAGATGAACTCACAGACATTGGTGCAATCAGTTTGGGAGGCTGAGAGAAAACGTCCTTCTTGGGCTCTTGGAAGCTGTGAGGGGGGAACAGCGTGCTCGGCAGGAAGCTGGGAGCCAGGATGGGTTTGTGGATGCCGGAATTCACAGCTGAAGCTGCTGGCTTGAGAGAGCTAACAATGTCTTGTCCCAGAAAGGCAGCTGAAGGTGCTGAGGGTGCGGTGAGGTTATTCTGATGCTCCGATCCAGCTGGAGCCATCAGCAGAGGGGAGACGGAGCAGTGAGGCTGGGGGTCTGGCATGGGGACCATGGGTTTGAAGACAGGACTGGGATTGAGTGTGTAGGGAGCGGGGATGGGAGCAGGTCCGTGGGGCTGCTGGCTAGAGCCGGGGTCGTGGGTTGAGAACTGCTGGGTGAGGAGAGGAGCCTGGTGAGCTGCAGCAGGATACGGCTGCTTCTGAACGTAGGCGCTAGGGAGGTTGCCAGAGGAGGAGGATGAGGCGGCGTTCTGCGCAGAATGTTCTTTAGGGAGCGGAGAACCAAAGAGCTCCTCAACAGTGATCTGCTTCACCATGGTGTGAGAGCTCTGGGTGGTAGACAGGCAACGTGATTAGCTTAAATCAGTGACTGGTGCAAGATAAACAAAACTCGCATTAATACAATCGCAGATTTTCAGATTTTATCTCAGAGATAAAGACAAAGGAGAAACTGTGAAGTGAAAGGAAAGTTATGAAGGGCTTCAAAATAGTTTTGCAAATACAATTCTGAAAAGTGTGGTGTGCTTGTATTCAGCAGCCTTTACGAAAATTTAACGTTCAGAAGTCATCTAATTAGCATCTAATTTAACCTCAGTGTAAATCCAACTTTGAGAACCATTGCTCAAATAACTTCATATTTGTTTTATTTTTAATTTGAATTACATTAACATAAGATTGAAAAATATGTAGAATAAAAAACAACAGGTCTTTAAGCACCCTTTGGATGATGACATTTTTGTCTTTTGTCACTTCTGCTATTTTCATTTAAATAAATGTTTTCAAGAACTAGAATTGCTCCATCTTGATTTCAGTTATTAAATTACTTCTCAAGAAGGCTGGCTTTAGTCTGCAGCATAACCAGCTCTGCTAGATAACTTTGGTGTTTCCAAACGCAAATGTTGGAAAATAAACAAATAAAAGAGCTACCTTTTCAGCTGGATGTGTACAGTGTGCAGGTTCTGGAGCCTTGTTGATGCTTGTTTTCACATTTAACTCTGCAGACGCATCTGTTTCTCCACTCTGGGCCTTCAAAGCACACAAGACATGTAGAATTAACAAACTTAAGTTAATTTATCAGTAATTGACATGGGGAACACATACAAAATAAAGAAAGGTTTAAGAAGGATGGGACAGGCTTCAAATTAAAACCTGGAAAAATAACCAGCTGAAAAGCTACATTTATATATATTTGGTACCAGATATAAATTGTTGAAAATGGAACAAAGAAATATAATGTGTAGAATTTTTTTTTAGATTTCTCTAATATTTTCCATTTTCTTTGTGATGCTTTTCCAGACCTGGGAAATATTTCAATTAATTAATTATTTAATTCAATTAAATAGTTTTCAGACCTCTAGAAACTATTTAGACTCAGATTGATGTGAATGTTGTTGCCACCTACTGACAGCATTTGAACATTACATCCATTTTGACAGAACAGGATAATTTCTTTTTTTCAGGAAAACAACACATGTTAAAAAAACTCTCCTCAGGGGCTGCTATGGCTAAAATAATCTACTTTTCTCCATATCACAGAGAATATTAAGTAACATGAAAACATATTTTTAAAAGTCCGTGTTGATGTTTCAGTGAGGAGAAGCAAGACATTCACTGTTATATATTTTATAAGTTTTACAGTAACAATGTTATCCTGTAAAGATGAACAGAAACAATGAGGTAACATGCTGTGCTCCCTCACCCTCTGGTATTCTTCCTTGGCTTTGCTGAGCAGCTCCAGGATGTCGATGGGTCGGGATTCTGTGACTCCATTGGTTCTCCCTGGATCCATCCTCTCTGGGGTCTTTCTCAGGGCGTGGTCCGCTTCTTGTTTCACAATCCTGGAGATTAGGTTGAGGCAGCGCATGTGCATTTCAAATCAGAATGACTTTGATGATGTATTATCATTATTGACACTAGCCTGTCAATTTGCTGCTGATGAATGTGAATTTTCCTACTGAAGGACAAATAAAGGAAGATTTCACTCTTTTCTACAAGTAATTAATTATGTTGAAAATGTCAAACTTGAATAGTTTCATTAGACACACTGCGATTCAATTACATTTTAATTTCCAGTTACGAACAAGAACTAAAACCCAAAACTCAGTTTCTCAGAAACTATAGACGACTACATCAGATCAATAATAAAAGGGACACACAGTGATGTCATCCTGCTCAAAAGTACACCCATCTGCTCTAGTATATAGACTCAATAATTGGTTAGGGTTTGCATGAATTACTGTCGCTGCTCTATGGAATGGCTACATGCCGGTCTTCATCTTCTCTGCATTGCTAGGTTTGCTATGTCTTACTGTCTTTGTGAAAAACTGCTTAGATTCTCTATGACATTCAGGTCAGGCAGTTTAAGCACTAAGATACTACGAGTATTATATCTGGAATTGGCACTTTTCCGAGTGTGGGCAAGTGCCAAGAGCTCCAGTTAAATGAAATCAACATTTCTATAAAGCTTGGGAAGCACGAAGTGTCCTGGCAGACAGATATGCTTACTTTGGACTTAAGAAGTCTTTCTTCCTGTAAACTCCAAATTGATCTTTCATCTTAAAAAAATAAACTTCCATTATCTCTGATTCGGGAAAGCCAAAACACAAAGAGTGATAGTTTAAGTTCATATCTTTAATAAAACCTGCACTGACCCAACCCGATGTGCAAAGCTTGAGAATCTCTTGATTGAGTTTTACTTGCTTTAAGTGTGTGTTTATCCCTGCAGCTCCTGCACCTTTTTCTAACACACTTTTCCCTCCTTATCTTTTCATTAACAGTCTTGGACATTGCACTGTGATCAACCTGCGTCTTTAACAATGACTTTTTGTGGTTTACCCTCCTTGTGGAGGTTGTTGATGTTTCTGTCAAGTACGCAGTCTTCCTTGTGATTGTTTAAGCCACAAAATAACAAAGGAACTTTTTTTTAAACTCTTTTCTGAAGACCTGAATTTGGGGTTTTCATTAGCCGTCAGCCATAATTGACATAAATAAATGCTCTAAATGTTTTACTCTGTCTTCAATATGGCTAAACCTTTTACAAATGAATTTCCAAACTATTTCAATGATATTCTAATTAACAGAAAAGTGTAATTTTTAAGCTTTTTTGTCACCTGGAGGAGTTAATACTGCTTGAATAAATCCGAAGAGGAAAATGTCTCATATTATGTATAAGTAAACCCAAATGAATATTCTTACTTACTTGACCATCAGCTGGGCGATGCGGTGACAGTCCCGTTTGTCATAGAACCAAATGCTATAGATACCCACTGTCAGAAAACACAAACACTTCATTTTAGAGAATGTTTACTATGACTGAATATAAGGAGAAGCATTGCACCAGACAAAGCTCTGCACTTTAAAATACCAGACAAATGAAAGAGAACATCTGTGGAGCCAGAAATCTAGACATATTTTTTAAATATCAGTAACATATTAATTATAATTTAAAAATTAGATGAACATTCAGATTTATTTAGGGGAATAAGTTTCCAAACTCCAAAATAATCATCAAAAAAAGGAAGAAACTTCACCTGCCTTTAAAGGAAACTGAAGGTTTTCCTTCTTACACCAAAGTAATAATAATTAGTTAACAGAGCAATCTTGTTATTTGTGTGTGACAAAATGCTGGCGTACTCAAGAACCCTCCTGAGGCTGTGCTAGCCTAGCAACACAAGTGTTTGCCTCCCTGCACTCCCTCCTGCTAGCAGAGGGAATATGAAAAGATGTAAACAAGTGTTTTAAAGTCCATGTTTCTCTCCAACAGCATACTTCAAATCTGAACACACACCACAGCCTGCAGCTCTTAGTTCAATGGCGCTCAAAAGGGACTGGATTTAGACTCGAATAATCACCATCAAAATCTCTGTGAGGAATTCACCTTCTGTCTTCTTGACACTCTGCTCTTTTATAACTATCCTTCTTCTGCAAATTTTTAACTTTGTACAATTCATCTAAAGATCACAACCCAGGAATCTGTTCTAACAGCTACACATTTGCAGCAGCAGATGAACAGCAGACCAGAGAGTGAGAGACCTAAATCTGGAGCAAAGGCGAACTGATGGATCAAAACCAAGGAGGAATTACAAAAACAACCTTCACTCTCTAGTAGTTCGATAAGAGGAGCTGCTGATTTGGAAACCCGGCGAGTTCCCGCATCATGTCGTCCATTCCAGCGAGGCTGATGGGAAAACAGAGTCCAAAGGGGGAGCAGTCTACTTTAACCCTCACCATGGCTATGCTATTTTTTCTCATAAGCAAACAAATGGGAAAGCAATCCAACTCTTTGTTCGTTGCCTTGATGAAACTTCTCTTCAGACTTCTAATAGATTACCTTGGCGGCAGTGCTGTCAGCTACTTTCTGAAGATTTAAGGGACTTTCTTACTTTCCATTTCCCTGATCTGACTCTAATTTACAGAAAGATAAATATCAAGTAGCAGTCTGGTGCAGCAGTCAGAGTTTGGTGGGTTTGATTCCTTCCCAAATGCAGGAAGACAGCAGCAGCCAAGCTAAGCTGGAGTTGCTGCATGGCGAGCCACGGCCATGAATAACAAGGTCTTCCTCCTCAATGCTTCAAGGAGACTCAAAGATGACTTCATGCAGAACGGACGAGAGATGTTCCACCGGACGGTGGGAAGATGTTTGTCTAGCCTTTTCAGAGGTAAACCATTAACACCAGTGTGACTGCGACTGTGTGTCCTTTAAGGTACAAATTAACTCTGACAGACACACACAAATGTAAAAGACTCTCAATGCCTAATAACAATGAGAAAAATTAGATTTTTTTTATTGTATTTACGAGAAAATTTAAAACAAATATCCAAGTTTTTAACAGAAAAACAAACAAATATTCATCCTGCTGCTAACATTATCACAGTTCTAATCAAATTTATAACATTTATTTATTGTCTTTTTTTTTAATGAGACCGACTTAAGCAAAACAATGAAAAAACACTAACGTTAGTCGTAATTTTCAAGTATTATTAGTTTGCTTTTTATAGTGACAAAATAATAAGCTGATATTGGATGGCTAATTAATTATTTGAGCTAAAGGCTTTCTAAAGTCTGCAGTCAGACATGA
Organism: Alfaro cultratus; assembly: GCA_903066825.1. Taxonomy (NCBI): domain Eukaryota; kingdom Metazoa; phylum Chordata; class Actinopteri; order Cyprinodontiformes; family Poeciliidae; genus Alfaro; species Alfaro cultratus. The sequence goes on from CAEFZX010029556.1 coordinate 45,256, forward strand.
GTGCTTCTTTATTTTCCACACATCAGGAGTCTCGGCTTTTATAACCGAAAATATTTCAAAACAAGCTAATTTTTTTCTTTCAAGTTGCAGAACTGTGCAATCACTTTTATTGAGCAACTTTGGTCACTCCAACACCTGTTATCTCAGTAAAAGAAGTTTAAATCAGGTGCAATATTACCCTTCAAGAAACAAGTGCATCTGAAGACTGAAAAACTAAAACTGACTAGAACCTTTGAGATCTGTTCGAGCTGAGAAATCTCTTAGTATATATTTTCTTCCTCAAAACACTCACAGTTGCCATTCCTGTAGAGCAGGAAGGGATCCTGCAGCTGGAACTCCAGATCTTTGTTTATCGGCTCCACGAGGTTCTCTGTACTCAGTCGATTCATGATGGTGAAGCCATGGTGAGGTGAGGCAGACCTTCAAAAAGGACAAATGTTATACAAATCACTTATGTTGAATATTTTCCAGTTTAATTACTTACAAAATTAGCTTATTGGTCTTTGAGAATTCAAACTTGAATTACTATGCTATCATAGTTATCTATTATTGATCTGAACATGGTATTAAAACAACAATATTCTGTTTACAGCAATGATTACAGGGATAATTTATCATCCAGCAAAGTTATAATGACAGCTGTAGTCAAGTCTTTCTCTGTGTTGTCAGTTTTAAATCAACACTGCATTTGTTTGGTACACATGTGTGCAAAACAGAAAAAGCTGTACTAAAAACTCTTGGTTTGAATTTGTGCACTGTTGAACTCCTAATATTTTCTCAGGAAATGTACAAGTTTTTTAATTTCCAAGTTTATTTCTTATATTAATTTTTTTTATTTAACGTCTATACAATATAGACATCTAGTCTTGACAAAATTTACAATGCGTTTCAATTCAAAGATTTGAAACGCATTTCAAAGGTTCAAAGGTAAACTAAAACAAGTTTAGTGTTTACCAGGTTCTGAAAAAATAATTTAGCTTTCAATGATCTAGCGTTTATTGAATGAAATGAAAACAAAACCTTATGCAAATATCTAAGTACAACCTTACTGTTTCCAAATAATATGAAGTAAATCGCTCCGCACAGATACTCTATGTATATGGAAACCAATTAATTGTCAATCTTTCCAAAAGAATTTCCAACAAATTTATTCCAAAGCCAAAGAACATGAAAAACAAAAAAAAGTATCAAATGGGACACCGTAGATCTCATCTATGTTCTAAAAGTTATAACATCATGGAATATGCTGTGTCTGTGTACACTTGAAGCAGGAAAATGCCTTTTTTTTTTATCATGTATATTTTTCCAACTGACTATATGTTGAAGGAATAGGCGACTCCATCACATGTCCCTGTTGTTTACAAGAACTGCGGCCTGCACACGTGTGCTAAATACGTCAAATGACAGCATGAGGCGACGTAACAAACACCAGTAAACAACCTTCGCGATTCTCCATATAAACACCATTTTTACATCTTGTGTTCTTACCTCGAATAAACAAATAGTGTTCCTTCGATTTCAGTCTTCTCCTAAAATAGAAAACACGCAGTCTCAGTCAGGAACAATAACTGCAAACCCAAAGCGGGTGAATCAAAAAAAACAAACAAACAAAAAAACAGCGGCTACAGTTAGCCGCTGCTAGCAAGACTCGGTTAGCTTAATGACGCCGATAATCTACGTATTTCCCATAGAGTACAAGAAAAAGAACCTGGGTCGAACCCGACGTGTACCACTGCTGCCTGGATAAACTTTAACATGATTTATTAAAACGTCTTTAAGCATTTTTATTTTAGAGAGAATAGCTAATATGCTACATAAACATGTAGCTAGCTTTGCCCTTTCTTCCCAAACTTACCCATTCGTTCACTTTGGAGTTGAAGTTGTAGAGAGCTACCTGACCGGTAACATCCAGCAGCTTGTTTATATACGGGTCTTGTCTCTGTAGAGCAGCTAAGCTCATCATATGTCCCGCAGTTAAAGTCTCCATCTTCGGACGGATTTTCTGCAAACACTTGCGGCTTCCGGCGCACCCGGAAATAGTGGCGTCCAAAAACCTCCCCGGTGAAACCTTTATCCAATCACAAAACAGCAGTAAGACTCTTAACTTCAGAAATTGTTACGAAGTTTTATGCCTTCTTATTATTTTTCGCAGCTCGTAAATAACACGAAAATGTAAATTAATAAGTAATTTGATCGCGTATGTAGATTATTATTTTTAGTTAATCTTGTAAAAAGAAAAGCGTGAATTTTCACATCATGTTTGCTTGCTTTAAGGGCATTCAGTATTCCAGGTTGCTGGACTTTTTTAAAACAATAATGTAAATAACTCAGCGCAGTCAGGGAGGCGGAATTATTTCTTGAAGCATATGTTACATATATTGATAGCTCATGCAAGTATCATAGTGTACTCCTTCATACAAGTGTATTTTAAAACAACAAAACAAGTTCAGTCTTCAGGATTTTGTTTGCATGTTGCAAATCCTAACAAAAATGAATTTCTAAACAGAGGGATGATCTCATGATGATTAAACAAACAAGCTCCACCTTGCAGGTGTAAAAAGTTCCAGCATTCCTGAGTAGCTTCTTTCTGTCTGATGAACACAATGAACTATGGATTAAGTGTAGCAACCTCTACTATAAAACAAGAGGTGCATATTTGCATAGTTTAAACCAAAAATATTGGACATACATAATAATATATGTTTTTTTTAATTTCCTCTAAAGTTTTTATATTTAGCGGTATATGTAACATATGTACGCTGAGCATATCTAACTGCAGTCAACTTCCCTGTTTAAACACACAAACTTGGCCATTAAATCTGATTCTTATTCAGCACATTGCAATTTATAGAGAACCCCAAAAGAATTTCATCTCACCGGCTTATCACTGCTTACTTTTATTGATTGTAATTGTACCATTGATGTTTCACATATACCATAATTGGACTGAACTTAACCTTTTATTGAATTTGATTGTACTGATTAGGACAGGGCTGGATATGAACTTGATATATTGTCTTGTGAAGTGCTTTGATATCACTGTTGCTGTTAAATGATTATGTAGTCCACATAAAATATATTCAATTCAATTACTTTAACACAAAAATGTAAATCAAGATTTTGAAAACCAAACAAAACCAAAACACGTTTTTCTATTATTACACCGAAGATCTTTAAGAAGTGCTACATCTTATTCAATAATAAAACATAAAAAATAAACAAAAGATTGCTAGTGTTGTTTAAAAAGTAAGCCAAATTTCATGCCTCTTAGTGAAATTCCAACAACAGTGACAGTGCAGAACTTTGAGGGATAAAATAGGTATAGTGTCATTAAATTGTGACTGCCAGGCCCACTTGCTTGGCCCTGCTCCTCTAGTCTGGGGAACATTGGAGCAGGGATTATAATCGCAGGATTACGCCTCTGCGGTGAAACTGTTTTATCCTCAATGCAGGCACAGGTAATCCAATCACTGCTAACCTTCCACAAAAGCCTCTCTGAACAATTCATTTCCCTCTGCATCGCCGTCGAGTGAGCACAGACAACGGCGCAATGAGGCCCGGGAGAAGAGCGAGGTGACAGCATGCCGTTCATTATAAGGGGGAGACCCCTGAGGGGTAAGTCTAAAGAACCTGGAACAAAGTGGGTACTTACAAAAGAAAGAGGAAAAATACTAGATGACGTAATTCAGCCACGATCACCAGATATTGGTTTTCCAGTGCCATCAATGCCTCCCCCCCCTCCTCCTCCTTCACTAAAACTCTGCTCTTACACGTAGGAGTAAACTTTGTCTTTTCCTTCAGGTTATAAACAGTGTCTAAAATAATTAGTATTGGGGGGGTTGTGTGTAGATGCGTCTCTCAGGCTTTGCGCCCTTGCGCGTTTTCTGCGCACTCATTGTTCTGGTCGCTCCAACTTTCCACAGGTCTCCCCTCTCGCCCAGCCTCGCAGTGAGAATAATTGACAGCAGCGGATTGACTGGCCGCCGCCGCCGCCGCCGCCGCTGCTGCCAGCCAGTCCTCTCGGATACGCGTTAGAGTGTGTGCAGCCAGGCAGGCACCCGGATGTGTGGCGAAAATGTTCGGCGCTCCTCTCAGGGTCTGCGCTCGGAAAATCTTTTATAGTTCAGGTTAGCGCCTCCGCGTCGGGTTCGCTTAGTCGTCTTCAGGGGGGTTCCTTCCAACGATGAGTTGGATTTGAAACGGATTTTTTCGATGTGGATTCGAGGATGCAAGAGGCGGATGAACAGTCTGAAGGTAAAAAAAAAAAAAAAAAAAAAAAAAAAAGCTACTGCGCGCTGAGAGCAGGAGGAGAGTTGGAGCGCTGAGGGGGCGAGAGCGCTCGTTTGATTTTTATTCCCTGGCTGTGGCCATTATTACCTATCAGATTTTTATCCGAGTCGTGCCTCCTGTTGAGAGGATGCTCATAGGTTCTTAGTATGAATTTCTGAGAATATTTATTTGCATATAAATGTATTTTCTTCAGTGTTGCTTTAACATTTCAGCTCCATTGAGAAGCGGAAAAAATGGATCACTATATTAGTTATAATGCCGTGATCAATTGAAAGTGAAGGGTGTTTGGGAGTTGTATGCAAGGCAGAACAAACTCAGAGATGCTGAAGAAATGTTTTAAGCAAGTTCTGTTTTATTCTAAATTAATAAAGCAATGTAAAAGCGCTGCAAACCAGAAATCAAATATTTTCAATTGAGCTAATATGATAAAGTCATGTTTGCTCCTCATTTTCCAGTATGTTTGTGCTACATGATCATGTAAGGCTTGACAAATATATGTCAAGACCTTTTATATAATGAGATTCTCAGGGCAGTGCAAAGTTGAGTAAAAATACATTATTTTAAGGTATAAAAAAGATTTTAGACAAAATTGGTAGCATAATCTGCTTGCATTTAAAAACAGTGACAGTTCTTCTTACTGCTTTAAAAATAATATAACATATTGATCATTACTGCTATTTCTATCATGGGCTTATTGCTGTTTGGATTTTTATGTGTTTGATTCATCCTTCACAACATCCTCATCTGCACCGGATGTTCAGAAAAGTCTGGATAAGTTGAAATTTATACACATTCATGCAATCTGGATAAAAGTAAAATTTCATTCATTTTCAAAATCAAGGTATATGTACATATTTATGTTTTTGAGTGGGTATCACTTTAACATTACACAAATCCTCTTGGTTAATTAAAAATATTTACTTTAGAAACAAATGCTTACATTTAGTGCAAGAAAAAAAATATTCATGCATGCAACATTTTACATTTTTTTTTTTATCAATAATTGACAATAGTGATATATGATGCATGCTAGCAAATTATATAAGAATGTTGCTTGGCCAGCATTCTGATATTGTAACATTTGTTTTCTTTGCACGGCTATATGAGGTGATTCTCCTCATTTTTAATGTTCTTTCAATTCCTAAAGTCTCCAGGTACTAAAATCTTTGGTCAGAAATACACATCATGCATTCTTTACCTCATCTATGAACTATTTCTGTGGTAAAAATGCTTTCACTTTCCTTAATGCTGAGTGTGAGTTCCAAAAATAGTTTCATTTTGATTATGTGTCAAGTACGGATCAACTCTAGTTGCTCCAGCATTAAAAAGACATTAAATTGTGGGAACAGTGCTGGATGAAAGAAACCATTTTGGGATTCTGGAACCAAAATGTTTTTAAACGTTGATAGAACTTCATACCAAATAGCCCATATATACAACTCTCAACTCTCAATTAACAGTTTCAAAGAATTTGCAACTATACACAAACCAAATTAAAATTTTTACTAAAGCTTTCAGAAATCCATTTTTGACCCTTCTCGCTTTCCTTTGGCATGGGCCAGATTATCAGATGGAAACATAGATATTCTTCCAGAAATGTTTTCGTTTGGTGACATAAAGTGTTGGACAGTAGGAATGGGGTGTAATTCTCTCGTGCAGTGTACCAAACTGTCAAGGGCACTGTCTTTTTTCACTCATGTCCTGCATTGATTTTAACGACAGCCTCCCTCAGTCACACCGGCTGTCCCACTCTCCTACTCTTCTGTAATCCTTTTGAACCATCCCTCCTCTGCTCCCTTTTCTGCCAACTTATTTCTGGACTGCTTCCTGTTGGATGCTTGAGCACATTTCTAGCAAATAGTAGTGCAAGACAGACAGAATTGTTCCACAATGTAGAAGTTGAATTTAGTTGTTTATGGGATGACAGTTTTTTTATTTTATTATTTTTTTTTACCTTCAAATTAAATTCTGGGATCTTTCTTTGTGTGGAGATTCAAATATAGATAATCCCTTAAGCCGCACAAAGTGACCGGTCCGCATCAAGAACGACAAAGCCACAAACATTTATTTTGCTCTTGTCTTATAAAAAAATAAACAATAAGCTTTGTTGGATCATTTTTGTTTGTTTTCCGTTGACTGGGTTTCTTTTTTACTGAGTCATTCAAGGCTTAAATACTTGACTGTCATTGATTTGGAGGCTTTAATGATTTACAGTAATCAATTCATTTCATTTCATAAAAAGCTTTAATGAATTTCAAATAGAATAACTTGTTTATCATAAATCTTTTTGCATTATCCATACGGAGGGAAATATATATACAAACTAGGTATGGCTTAGCAAGTTCTTGACTCTGTGTAGCCATCAACAATCTGTCAGGGTAATTCTTTTTATTTTTTTATTTTATTTTTGTTTTACTTTTTTCAGAGCTCATTTAAATTGTTTGTATGATTGAGGGAGATTTGGCTCAAAAGCTTTACTTTTGAACACTGTTAGTCAGCCACATCAAGACCAATTTTAGGGTGTGTTTGGGATTTTTGTTCCAAAACTCCTAGCTTTCCAGGTTTTTAATGTCAGGCTGTTCATATGAGATGAAACAAAGAAATCTTCTGTATTTTCCATCCAGTTGGCTGTGAGAAAGCACCACAACATGATACAATCAGTTAGTGTATTGGTTTTAACAATTTCACTTGACTTTTCCTAATATAGTTCTGTCCTTTGTGGCCAAATAGCTGTTATTATATTTTTGTTCAGCAAATTGTCTCAAAACATTCTCGTCTGTTTTCCACCCTGTCTTTCCAGGGGCACAATATGCCAGCAACAGAAGGACCACTCCTTCCAGTGACACTCCCGCGCTCTGGTCTGACAGCCGTACCAGCCTCCACCAGCTCCCTTCTCCAGAGCCCGTTCAGGCTCCGGCCAGCACTGGCAAGCCTATCGGCTCCTCTTGTGGGCTCCTTGGGGCGAGTAGTAGTAGTCAGGGCCCAGGTGGCTCTGGTTCTGGTGTCAGCCCAGTGCTTGCGTGGCATGCCGCCATTACTGCTGCTCGACAAGCGCAAGATGACGTCGAAACGCCTGAAAAGGACTCTTGTCCCTCGGCTTGTGCTTCTGGACCGGCTCCTGTTGGCTCACTCGCACAGAGGAAGAGACAGCAGTATGCCAAAAGCAAAAAGCAAGGAGGATCCACCAACAGCCGGCCACCCAGAGCGCTGTTCTGCCTCACTCTCAATAACCCCATCCGAAGGGCCTGCATCAGCCTGGTGGAATGGAAGTATCTTTTTGTCAGGAACTGCCACATTCATTAAAGACTGACCTTTAGAGATGATCTAGAATTTGAATGAATTTCAACAGGAAAATGCATGGAAGCAGTGGGTGTCTTTACTTTGAACACAATAACTTTGCAGGATATACTACAGTATGTGTGCCATTGTTGCTTTGTTTGCAGTGACTAATAAAGAATACTGCGGTGAATGGAGTCACTGACACGGGGAATAGACTGGCATTGCAAAATCTCAGTTAATGCATGAGAAGATGAATCACTGCAACAAAGCACCGCAAAATATCCAACAACAGATAAAACAGATATCCAAGAGATAGGTGGTTATTACTGCTGCATACCCTGAGTCCTGTTTGAAGTAAAAATTTCTCCTGTTATCTTTGGAAAGTTATTTTACGCCATTGCTATTTGAATTGAAGAAAAAGTTGGTAAAAATAATAAAACTGACAGGTTTGATGCACCAAAAGTATGGCTTCAAAAATAACTTCTTACTGAAGCTGAGAATGTGAATATTTCTTTCCTTAACATTTTCCTTTCAGACCATTTGATATATTTATACTCCTGTCTATTTTCGCCAACTGCGTGGCCTTAGCCATCTACATTCCCTTTCCTGGAGATGACTCCAACTCTACAAACCAAGAACTGGTGAGTAGTATTATGGATGCTAGGTATATCACAAAGCTGATTTCAGCTGTGCATTATTAGTCCATCATTAGACTAGTTATTAATCCAAGGTGTATAGAAAACAGATCTTTGCAAATTACAAAGCTGTTATGTTGGAGATAGTAATAAAAAAATGATATGTCCATTTCGAATATACTGGAATATTGGAGATAACGTTATAAAATGGATTTATTCTTTTTGAGCATTCTTTTTAATCAACCTACTATGACACCATGCAGAAGCAAATTTGACATTACACATTCTTAGGATGTTAGGTGTCAGATTTTATTTTCATCAAAGACACAGACGTGAAAAAGTAGACTCTGCCGGAGTAAACTCTGCAACTGAAATGGCAAATCTTCCATTTTATTTTTTACACACATTGGTTGCTTGTTGTTTGTGTCATCTTGTTTCATCAGCTGGATTCCTGATGCTGGTTGTTGGCTTTTATATGAAAGTGATAGGTCTGGTGTATGAACTTCATCAGAACATTTCCCGGAAATACTTGGATAAATGTGTCCTGCTTCATTGTTCTCTTGAGACAGGTGTCTGCCTGCATGCATGTGCTTACACACATACTAAGTGGCTTATGTGTCATGACAAAGAGGAAATCAGAGATGGAAATAACTGTTTATATGTTTTACCCACCATATAGCAATTTTAAAACCTCAAACTACAAATAAATAGCTTTTATTACTATACAAATGAATATGGATGAATTTGTCTCACATCAGAGTTTGTAACACGCTAAAATTACATCTTGATTCGAAATTAAGCTGTATCTGGAGCAGCATTTTTTATTGCTTTCCTGATCCATACCCGCGTATCCAAAACAATAATTTTCTATGGACAGAAATCCCAAGATGTTCCTCCTTGTCTGTTGTAGTAGCAAAAAGCACCGGTGCGACTAATAACATTAGCAGGCTCGGTCTGGATTAGTGTCTCTGCAATGACGGTCACTGACACGGGTGTCTGAACCAGGTCCCTGAAACTGGGTCATTAAAATTGGATCAAGCCTTGTTATTATTTACCCATGAGCTCTCTCTGCTTCGACTTTCAAAGTCTGTTGAGGCTATTTGTACGGGGAAAAGTCCACACCTTCAACAGGACTGAATGTCATGTAAGTTAGTGGGGTAAACCTTTGCTTGTTGTTCATAAAAGATGCAAAGAGCATGTCAGGGAAGAACTTTTGATGGAGGTAGATGAAAGTTGTTGACAGTATCACAGCTGAATGAACTGAGCAGAACATTCTGATTGGACTTATGCTGCACCTCCCTTAGGTCCCCTGAACAAAGCGGGAATGTATTGAAGCCACAGTTTATGTAATGCCGGAGAACATCTTGCAAGGAATGTGTGGAAGTAAACAGATTGCACTTGATTTAAAGACCAACACAATACCATGCAAGTCTATTGAATCTATTAGTTTACCAATATGTCATCATCATCTACGAAACTTGAAACATATGTACAGTTAACCCAAAGTTATTCATACTTCTGGAAATCAGACACATTTCTTCTGACTGGAAGTAATGTTGTGATCCAGACAGAGACGCAAGTTTAATTACATAGAGAAACTATTGAGCAAGTAAATAATTTGGACGATTGCAAATAGTCCTTCCAACTGCAATGACTTGGATTTCATCACTGAAGATAAATCATCAAAACACCAGTGAATATGTGTGAAAGGCTGGTTTGCAGTTATAAGAAGAGTGCAAATAAAGTTTTTTTCTGCTTACTAAGTAGAGGTTAAAATAAGAAATTTTTACAGCATTAATAAAAAGAATATATTTTTCTCTTTCAAAATGCATTGTCCTTTGAGATCGCCATCTTATTTTTTGAGTGATGCCCATCTAATTTCCTGTGAGAAACAAACTT
>CAEFZX010029558.1:0-15119 GCA_903066825.1 Alfaro cultratus
TCACCTGAAATGGTTTTCACTTCACAGGTGAGACCTGGCAGGTTTTTCTACAATCTAATCTACAATTTTCATAGTCATGAAAATAAAGAAAACCATTTGAATGGAAAGGTGGGTCCAAACTTTTGGTCTGTACTGTAGATTTATATGTATATACTATGGAAAGTAATAGTTTCCACATAGAATGTATACAGTATATGTGATACTATAGAAAGTATAGTATATAATACCATGTAGTATACTATATAGGAAAATATTAATTGATACATATCAATACTTTTGATATGTATACTATATATAGTATATATACTGTATATACACTATCGTATTGATAGTATACTATCAAAAGTATTGATATGTACTTACTGTCAGTACATAGTACTGACAGTAAGTACTGTCAGTACTACTGATACTACTTGATAGTGTACATATCAACACATAGTATTGATATGTACACTATCAGTATGTATTGATGGATATATTGCTCCCAGTTTGACTTGCCTTGAACTGGGAGCTGACGGTCGGCCGTCTGTGCTTGGTGCTGCTCTTCAGCGTGTCCTGCTTGTTTCGGCTCAATACGTGTTCAAACAGATCATAGACAAAATCCAACCTGGCAAACAAAGGGCGGAGTCAGGAACAGGTGATAAAGGTCAAAAACATTTTCCATCATAAAAATCTGAAAAACATTCAGCCGACCTGCTTTCTCTCAGCATGTTGAGGATGTCGTCCCTGAAAGTGTCTCTGTTCTTCTCCAGCATCCCCCTCACGTCATACACCACCTGGAAACAGCCACAAGGGGGCAGCGCGGTTTTACAGGAGCAAAGCAAAACAGAGAAGAAACTTTTTTTTTCTCCTCCTCACAATTTTCAGATCTCAATAAAAACACAAAGTAAACAGCAGTAAGAATATCAGAGGCTCAGCTGCGAGGCGGTTACCTCTCCTGCATAATGTCTGACTCCAAATAAGTGCACAGCCACACGAGGTTTCACATAAAATGGATTTTTCTGCAGAAAAAAAAGTTAATTATTATTCTGAGGTAATAACCTTCACAAAGTCAAACAGGACACACAAGATATATAATTTACCCTTTTTACTTTGAACTAGTGCTAAATCAGAGCTTATTTAATTAAAATTTAAAGTCCCATTTTTACTATTTGGATAAATTATGAAGCTGTTTTTTGTTTTTTTAACATGCCATTCAAATAAAATTGATATTGACCAAGCATAGCTACTGAATAACATAAATTAGCCTGTTTTTAAAATGGGAAAAACAGGAGAACATTCCATTCAAGTGGGATAAATATATAAAAATGTGATTTAGACTTTTGACTATAATTTATTCTTACAATAATTTCATAACAATTTGTGCATGAATATAAAATGGCTCTACACTAAAAAAGAGAGGAGGATGTTGGAGACCAACCGAGTGCTGGCTGTGGAGTTTCTCCAGTAAGGTGTCGTCTGTGGCTTTGGGGAAGTGACTCTCCTCATTCATCAGCGCCAGGAGACCCAGTTTCTAAGAACAAATGAAATATTTGACATTCAAACTGTTCCTGCAGAGTTTACAGCAAATAATAAAGTTTATTACCAAAATAATCTTCATTTGGCTCATTACTCCACATGAGTCATTTTAATCTGATGTAAAATTGTTTATGATTCGCTTACAAGCTTTAAAAATAATCCTGTTTGGAGTAAGAAATGATCTGCATACCTTCTCGATCAAATCCAGACACTCTCCATTGTCCATCCAGTTGATGTCGACCCAAACCAGGCCCTCTCTGCAGAAAGAGCAGGAACAAATGAACGCTTCTGTTTTCCAGAACAACAACAACAACAACAGAGCTGGCAGGAAAATTACATTGGACTGTTTCACTTCAAAATGAAACATCAAGCATTTTCCTTTGTCACATTTTACATTTCAAAGCTTCTCCCTTCCCCAGAAGGAGGCTCTGTTTCCATTAAATATTCTACAGAAATACACAAATAACTGAAGTCAGGGCGCAGATACATTTATGGCCTTTTAGGAATTCAGTGTATTTATCTGCATGTCCCAACAGCTGTTTATAAAACCCAAGAAGTGAATGTAAACCTGCTTCTCTATCACTTGAGACACGACCGATTGTCTATGTGTCACAAACAAGATATCCCCATTAAAACTTTAAATTCAAGATCTGAGGTTCCCATTCACATGCATTGTTTAATTTACTTTTAGAACAGCCAATTTAAATTTTTTCAAAATGTGGTACAGAAGGAAAACCTGAAACATTTTTAAATGTTTTTCCATCGTCTATTTCCCTTCTTTCCATTTCAACCCAGACCTGAAACGGCTGAAAAAGAACGAAACGTTTTGCATGGAGGAAAACTAACGAAGCATCACCACCTACTTGTTGTATTCAAGTTGCTCCAGGGAGAAAATGTGCTTATTGAAATATTCCTGAAGCTTCTCGTTTGCATAGTTGATGTTGAACTGCTCAAAGCGGTTAACCTGAGGGGAGCAAACCAAAATACTAAAATTATGAACAGCAGGAAATTCCTGAGGTTTGTACATCAATCCAAAACTAAATACACAAATAATACAGGAATATTATGAGCAGAATTACAAGACCATGTTATAAAGCATTTATTATTGATCTCACACGTTACAGATAAGGTAAATGCAAACCTCAAAGTTCTCAAATCCAAAAATGTCGAGGATGCTGATGGATTTGAAGTCCTCCTTGCCCCGGATGCGATGGTTCAGCTTGTGGATGATCCAGTTGAAACACTGAGAATAAAGTGCCATGGCCATGGAGTCCCTGGAGTCCACCGCCTTCAAAACACAGATTATTATCAGAAAGCAGATTAAAGGTCTCATTTACATTAATATTCCTCAGGCAGACATAAATCACCACAGAAATAAGCAGAACTGAAGCTGATGAAACTTAAGGAGTTTTTGCTGTTTTCTGGAAGTTTAAAGAAAACAGCAGTGGAAGGTTTTAGAGCTGAGGTGAAGTTTTGCTCTAATTTCTTAGTTTAAGTGATAAAAGGCCGACTTTGTAACTGTGTTTATGTGACTCTGGATGTTCAGGTCTGACTGCTTCACTAAACCCAGATTTCAGGCCTGATCAGGAGTTTATAACTGTGATAACTGAATCAGTGTTGTCAGTCTTGATTGTTCCTGTTTAAACACAACAACTTAAGTTTAATTTCTGTTGAGCTGAATAAACACTGACTTGTCTCTGAATCAGAGCTTCAATAGGTTTGTAGTGTTAACATTGTAATGTCTGTATCTACGTAGTCATGGTAACTAATCTTGTTTGTTATAATTAAAAGTTTTTATTGCTATTTATCTTTTTAGCCTGAGCTTCATCACTTGCTGGACTTCGTCAGGAACAGCTCAGAACTTTTGTTAAAATAAATGCATTTTCTCCGTATTTCATCCTACATGCATTGACCTCTGACCTGTTCGACTGTCAGCGGCGTGGAGATCTCCTCCCCCCTAAGAATCATGGAGCGGTGAGTCAGGACTTCTGCCAGCTGATCCGAGTTCAGGCCCAGAAGTTCAGACGTCCAACTCAGAGCTGCAGAAGAAAACAACAAAACCCACCGCTTTCACAAATATCAAGTAAACTCAGAAACTCTGGAAAGATTTAAAACATTCGTTATTCATGATACATTTTCACAACACAATTAAAAACTACCAGATATAATTAAAGATGCAGGATTTGTTTCTGTCAGGACAGAGAGGAACTGGTAGAGAAAATGGCAACATAAAAACAGTGAACAGTGAGGAAGGTGAGGATGAATTTTCCAACCTGATTTGGAGGCGACCTGAGCGCCTCCAGCCGTCATGAACTCGATGTTTCCTGCGTGGAGAATCCCTGCCAGGAGGCGCAGGATCTCCCTGATGTTCTCCTCTGTGAACTGCATGGTTTGCATCGCGTTCTGAAAAACACAAAAAACCTCAGCATGAATATCAGCCGATCTGCTGCTGAGCTATTAAATAAACTGGTCTTATTTCTTTGTGTCATTATTTACAGTCAATATGTTCTGAGGTTTGAGGTTTTCACTGGTGTAAGTTTATGAATAACTTATTAAACATTGATAAGATACAACCTACGTACTGAAGCGGGAAATAAAAAAAGACAAGCAGTATACATATACACTGAAATTAAATTAGAATAAAACATATAGAAAAAAAAATCTGTTATATTTAAACCACCCTGAAAGTAGCAGCACAGGACAAAGATAATTTCTCTTCCTAATGTTGAAGATTTGAGACTTTTCTAATCAGACCAACTATGTGCTTAAACTAGAAGTTCAGGTGTAGTTTAGGTTTTGACTGAATGTGTTGAATGTGACTCTGTGTTGGTACCAGAACGTCCTGAAAGGTGCTGCTGTCGTTGATTGTCTTGTCCTCCATGCAGTTGGACTGTCTCAGGTAGTGGTAGCTTTCAGGACGCGACAACCCGAACGCCTCTGCAGAAACAAACAGAAAACAATCTGATCCTCCTTCACAAAATAAAATGTTACACAGCGATGCCAAAACCCAAAGAAACTGTTTTCAAATAAATGTCGTTTCTTTTTTAGCTCACCTCTTTGCTGGTTGTTGGCTCCTGCTAATATGGCGTAAAAAATGTGATAGTTTCTCTCTCCTGGGTTCTGCCGAACAACTCGATTCTGAAGAAGATAAAGATAAATACTGGTCACAATATTATCATCCATTGGTTTATGTTTTTAAAATCAAAACTGATTGCAGAGATGACTTAAGATTTCCAGAAAAAATGAGAAGTTTTCACAAAGTTTTTGTGATATTTTCTCAGTTTAAGGTTTAACGTTTAACATCACTTGAACTGTTGCTTTAATCAGCTTTCAGACCATGAAGACTTAAACATCAGTGTTATACTTTAGCAGAAGGTGAGGCTTGGAAGAATCATAAGCACTTACTTTTTCTAGCAGATCTTTCATCAGAAAAGAATCAGTTAAGGTACAAAACAGTCAAATATCTCAGTAGAGTTACAAAATGTCAGAAATTAATCAAAGACAAAGACAATAACACCTTAACAGTCCAGCACATAATACTAACCATCTACCAGTCATAATCTGGCTGCAAACCATAAAACTAAGAATTACAAATATTAAAAACCGATTTTAAAAAATCTAAGAGCCATTTCACTTTCAATAGATATCTGGAGGAAGCCTTTTCTGATTTAAACCACTTCCTACTTTAATTTCTCCAAAACCTTTTTCAGGTATAAAAAGAGAAAATGAGTTTCTGTCCATCTAACCCTGAGTGCATTTGAAAGGATACAGTCAACAATTCTTCCTCCCTGGATGTTTCCCTTCTGACTGAAATGCAGCTGGACGAACTTCCCGAAGCGGCTCGAGTTGTTGTTGTAGACGGTCTTGGCGTTTCCAAAGGCCTCCATGATGGGGCTGATGAGAGAAGGAGTCGTTAAGTCATCAGGCAGAAGGTGAAGTGAACTGGGAAGCATGGAGAGTTAGCCGGGATAACGACCTGCTCTCCAGCAGCGCCTCCTCCACGTGCGACGTTTTGTCTCTGCAGGAAACCTCCAGCGAGTGTTGGCTCATGGCGGACAGAAACCTCAAAATCAGCTTGGTGCTTTCAGTTTTACCAGCTCCACTTTCTCCACTGGAGACAAAAAACAACAATTTTTATATTTACAGTTTATATCTATTCAACCAACTAGAATGGCAACAGAGAAACATAATTTCAGGTCAGCTCCAGGGGATTTGTGTGTTGTTTAGCTGGGTCATTGCTTATTTTCTTATCTCAGGTGGAAAAGTTATTAGTACAAACCGTCACTGTGTAGAAGCACCGCAAGCCGATACAAAACATAATACAAACAAATATATGTTTATAAAGCACAACTCTGAACTTCAAGAAAATCTAATGTGGTCCAATTAGATTTTTTTTTAATAACTATATAAAAATCTTCATTTGTTTCATTACCAGCCTCCAGGTGGCGCCATAATGCTTCCCACCTGGCATCATCCATCAGATTTACTGATACTTGTTTACATTTAACATCATCAGAAAATATCAGAATCTGCCTGTCAATTTTATTTGGCAAGAAAAAAAAGATAAATAAAGTTTTTACACAAACACAAGTTGTTACTTCACCAGACAGAAAATACATTTTTTGATTCCCAAAGAGCTGTTAGCCAAAAAATCTGGAAGCAGTTAGTTATTAAGTAGGAAATCAAGACTTTGCTCATTTTGTTCAGATATTCCTCATCCGCTGGATTAATTTTGAGGCCTTTATGTCCTCTGTCCTTCTTTGGGCCTCAACTTGTCTCCTTCACCGTTAGTCTGAACACACAAAGTTCACTAAGCTGTCATGGAGTAAAATTAATAAAAACACAGCCACAATCAAGAGGAAAGCCTGGAGGACCACCGGTCTGGACTCCTTGGACCTTCAATAATCACTCTTAATAACTTTGGCTAAAATTACAAATTAAATGTAGAAACTGAATGCAGGATTCAGCAATTCTTCAGTCTTTTTATGGCTCCAAACTAGCTTCATTTTGCTGCTCTGAGACCCAAAATGTTTCTTTGGATTCTAAGAGCTGCAATGAAACTTACAGAAATGACAACTTGTTTTTGTATTGCAACGGTTAAAAGGACAAAATCAGATATATTTATCACCATTTCAGGCTGTAACACAAACAAAAGCCATAAACTGTGTGTTACACTAAGCTGGCACTTAAAACAGCTACTCTCCTTTCACTGCGTTGATTACTATGATTTTGGATGTCCAACCAACCAGTCAGACACGTTGGACTGGTCTGTAATCACTGGTGCAGTGTGTCACTCCCAGTTAAACACTTACTGAGCGGACACAAGTCCGTTCTATGACCAAGACACGACACCGCCTGCTGGCCGTCTTCGTTCTGTTCTTATAAAAAAAACAACAACTTTGTTTTCATTTAAAACAAAGCAGGAACATTGAAACTTTGAGTAAGGAGAGAAATCTCCCACCAGAGAAGATGAAGTGACGACTCCAGAGCGCCATGGATGAACAAACCGCCTGACCTGGGCTCTCAGTGGCGCTCCAGATCAACCAGGCCGGACTGCAGACTAAATGTTTACACGTTTATTCCTTCATCTTCTTCATTGAGAGAAATTCTGTCTTTAAGCCGTTGACTTTAAATTAAAGCTACATTGAAATGAGTGGTGCCGTCAGGTTTGTAAACATTTTTTACAGTAAGTGTGACTTATCTGACTGCCCTCTGGATAATGGTTGGGTAGATCCTTATAAAAGATAAAGTGGGAACTTTAAAGGTGTCAGTAAGGAGGGAAAGCTGCAGAAAAAAGAACGCAAGAAACAAAATATCCAAAAGGTATTTAATATTTACAGACCTTTAGTCCAGTTTTAATCCCTTTATTTCTATAGTTTTCTCTATAAAATATAACAAACAGTAAATAGTATTTCACTGCTATGCTGATGATACTCAGCTGTGTTTATATGTGTAGCTAGAAGAAGCTAACAGTCACTAGCTTCATTTCCATCCAGTTGCTTTGCAAATTCTGAGTAAACTTAAAATGTTGTGAAAAAAGAAAATTGGGTTGTTTCCATCTACAAGTTTGGACCGAATCAAACTTGATTCTAAAAGTTCAGCACTGTGTTTATGTTGATGCTACGTGTAGCTGTAATAAACAGGAAGTAAAATTTGCAAACTAGCATGGAAACATCTGAGAAAACGGAGGAATCTCCTCTGAACTGGAGGAATGAAATTTCAGTTTTCAGAGTTTTGTGCCTCTGGTAAGACACAGTCCCACCAGTGGATGGAAGCGTTTGCTACGTTAAAACTTATTCTTACTCCCCTTTAGCATGTTAGCTTCTTTTGGGAAAAGCCATGAACCACCTCAAGCAAGTGTAAAAACATTTTGAAGACTCCATCGATCTTTTCTAAAAACCGACGGTAACGATTTAAGATGCTCACGTTTGTTTTGATTACATTTTCTCTCCTGAATGTTCTGCAATCTTCCTCTCTGTGAATTTGAGCCTTTTTAAAATTGTTTTATGAAGTGTTTTGTATTCAAAGGAGTCATATCAAGTGCTGTTAAAAAGATGTGAAATTATACTACATAATTACGTCTGAACAACGTGTGATGGTTAGATCCAGTCAGTAGAGAAGTATTCCCTAAGTGGTGAAAACTGCTGTAATCTGCAGGTTGTGGTGTTTGCATGTTGTCCAACATGTGCGTTGGGTTAACTACTATTATTACACTCCATGA
The DNA here is from genome assembly GCA_903066825.1 of Alfaro cultratus. Lineage (NCBI taxonomy): Eukaryota > Metazoa > Chordata > Actinopteri > Cyprinodontiformes > Poeciliidae > Alfaro > Alfaro cultratus. Next base: position 8,240 of record CAEFZX010029558.1, read on the forward strand.
CGCCTCGTTCCTACAGGAGACAAATGGGTACAGATAAAGCAGAGCAGACATTTCTAACAGCCTTATGGAGCAGGAACAGACAGAACTGCGGCAGCCAAGCAAACAACTCCAGCTGAGTCGCAGCGAACGCTCGTTCCTGACGGCCTCTGAGCAATCATTCAAGACTTTAGGTTTAAAAATGAAGCTGAACTTTCACCTGTTAGCTGTGGATCAGGAAAAGGTTACGGTCCTGATGGAGAACAGGGCCGAGGATGAAATAAACATCCAGGGTTTCTGGCTGCAGCCTGAGGCGAGGTGGGATGTTATGACAGGACAGACGGAGGTTTGGAAACACGCATGGGAGACGACTGTAAGCAAGCATCCAGGCTTTAGGTCACCAAGCAGCAGGAAGACCCACAGAAACGTCCCAACAGCTACAACTGTCGCTTTATCACACTCTAACCTCAATTTTAAAGCTTTTTTTGTTAAAAAAATCTATTCAGTAAAATATTATGTTAGAAAATTTGTTGTTTTTAAATACTTGAACAGTGTTTGAAAAGACCTGCGACTTTATTTTAAAGCGACCCTAATCACTGAGATTTCTGGATGTTTTCAGAGATTTCCTTTGGACATTGGATGATTTCTCACAGTTTTTCTTGTGCAGTTTGTCTCAAAAGCAAGAAATAGGAGGACAATATGAAATTGATTTGCAACTTTTGCACAGTGCTACACAAACAGCAGGGATAATCAATGCTACATGACCAAAATTAGGTGGATTTTATTTTATTTTTTACAGTGTTTTAACGTTTTCTCTCAAAGTTCTCATGTTTAGTTTTTTGTAAATAGTTTAGACTATTGGAACGTCGGCTGTAACAGAGGTTCTTAAAGGTGACTCATTTAAAGGGCTTCTGGCAGCAAACACACACACACACACACACACGCACTCAGATCCATCTAAACAGCAGGCGGTCTTTGTGCCGATCCCTGGACCTCCACACGCTGTTGCCACCCAAGGTAAAACCCCCCACCGGCAGGAAGGAGGGAGCCTTTAGACCCACCAAACAGCATGTTGGACAAAGTGCCTGCACAGCTCTGGACCTCACCCAGACTCTTTGTACAAACACAGAGCTGCAGACTGCGTCCACTGAAAGAGTTTTTCAGAAACTGAGTCGAGTCGTGACTGAAAGTGAGATCGGTGTTATTCAACCGTCTGCTCAGGGAAAGAAAAGTGTTTTACAAGAAAACAGTGAAATGATCTTACTGAGATAAAACACCAGCTTGTTAGGCAACAAAGAAGATTAAGATTAAATTACTTCTTGCATGCACAGCTAAAGCCCGCTTTGGCCCTCTGCGGGAGGCGGGCTGCATCCCACCCTCTGTTCGGATTTAGGGAGCAACTTCCTGGTTGCTCAGACGCAGGCAACAAAACACAAACAGAAACTGTTTACACACAGAGCCAAGACCTAAAGAGTGGAAGAGGCTGAACCTCAGCTGGCTTCCTGTCCCACAACAAGCTCCATTCAACTCACAAAGACCTTCACAACAGGCCTTCGCTTACCTTCCCAACCATTAGTAACCCTACAGCAGCTTCCAAAACGCCACAGAAACAAGACGCCTGGTCTGACTTCACTCTGGTATAAAGTTTGATTCAACAGGAAGTCATTTAGCTTGTTGAGCCTTTTTATTTACTTCTGAATAAAATAAGAAATAATAATCAGCTCTTCAAAATGAAGAGCTAATGTTGGCCAATTAGCTGTATTTATTGCCTAATTTCCAAAAACATATTGGTATAAAAATAAATCAAAACAACTACCTTTATTTTAAACAAAAAAAAACAACCATAAAATAAAATACACAATTAAACTTGGCGAACAGCAGCCAGTTCTTATATATGAGAGAAAACAATTTAATCTACAACAATTATTGATATTTGATGTCAATATTATTGTTCAATTTGTCCCATTTTTCATTTAAATTTGACTTCTTTCAGTTTTAGAATAACAGTCGTTCTTTCAAATACAAATATTTTCTGCAAATCCTGATTAGGCAGTTTGGTGGAGACTTTTTGGTACAAAACAATTCAATGTTTTACATAAAGGTTTCATCTTAATGCAGCATTAAGTGTCTGACAGCAGCTGAACTTCATTCCACACAATTCAGAGAAATAATTAAAAAAAATAAAGAAACATTTGAGAAGTTCACTTTGGGAGTCTCCATTATTAATGCAACCTTTATGTGAGCAAAGAAAAGTGAATCAGATATAAATTAGATTCCAAGTAAAAGACACTAAAGCTATTATTGTTGCGATGGATGACGCCATAAAGCATGACAGAGTTAAAGACCTTTATGGACGCTTCTATCTTATTAATAACCTGGGAGTTTGGATTTGGCTCAGAATGTATAACTGCTGCCCTACGGATGTAATTAGATTATGGAAATGAATGTTGAGCAACTTCTTGTAGAAAGTGAACTTACACAACTGTCTTTAAAACAACAAGGACACTGCTGAATAAAAACTTCATTCTTACTGAGGTCAAACTTGTTTTAAGAAGTTATGAATGCATGTTAAAAATGCTCCGTCCGTCTCATGTTGCACCTAAAACCAACACGGTGGGACGTTTCTTTACACGCCGTTCGGCCTCCTTTGTTCTGATCCATTCCTTCCTTTAGTCACAGTTAACTTGTGACTCTCAGTGGAAACGAGGCAGAACAGAATCTCAGCAGATCCCCAGAGGAAAGCTCTCAGGCATGTTTTCACAGAGGTTCGCTGCTGGGCTTTCCTGACCCCAGATGCCTGACTAATTAACCAGGATCGAGACTATTGCGTTGACCTCACGCTCCACCTCTGGGGTCAAGAGGTCAGGGACAAAGTGCCGGGTCTGGATCTGATGACTGCGCAGGCTAACAGCCATACAGCTCTGCACTGGAGGCTGTCAGCTTAGATCTTATTAAAATGAGGATTCAGGATGTTTCTCTTATTAAAATAAATAAAATCCTGATGCTTTCTAACAGGCTGTAAGCAAAGCCTGTTTGAGGATTTAATGAACCCTGCAGAGGTCCGGCTGTCTGTGTTTTCAAATAATTAGCAACAATGAACACATGGTGTGGAATTATCCCTTACAGTTTGCATATCCGGCGTACATATGTCGGCGCAGATTGAGTTTCATCCATGTCGTTTTAATCTTAAGAACGTTTTGCAAAGAGCTTTAGCAAAACTGAGCTTACGTCTTCACTCAGGGAGATTCCTGCTGCCGATTCATTTCAGACAGAACGGGTCTGAGCGGAACTGACCGGCTCAAAAAGAATCCTTTCTGATCAGCTGCACACCATAACTAAGCACTACCACACCACTCTTCAATGCCAAAGTATTTACTGAGGGAACACGTTAGCTATTTTATTCAAAGGGTGGCCACAGTCTGTCTAGGTTGTTTCTAATTGAAATAAAATTGAAATAAAATAAATAATATTTTCATCAGGACATGGAAACCATTTGGAAACAGTCTATTTATTTCAGCACCAAATGGACAATTTAGAGGAAAATTATAAAAGAGGATGTATGTTAAAAGATTTAGGATAATAAGTTTGTTATCCTAAAACAAACTTATTTGTTTAGGAATAATAATTTCTAATTATTTAGAAATTTCAATTTCTAAATAATTGAAATAAAATAAATAATATTTTCATCAGGACATGGAAACCATTTGGAAACAGTCTATTTATTTCAGCACCAAATGGACAATTTAGAGGAAAATTATAAAAGAGGATGTATGTTAAAAGATTTAGGATAATAAGTTTGTTATCCTAAAACAAACTTATTTGTTTAGGAATAATAATTTCTAATTATTTAGAAATTTCAATTTCTAAATAATTGAAATAAAATAAATAATATTTTCATCAGGACATGGAAACCATTTGGAAACAGTCTATTTATTTCAGCACCAAATGGACAATTTAGAGGAAAATTATAAAAGAGGATGTATGTTAAAAGATTTAGGATAATAAGTTTGAATATCTTCCTCTCTCAGTCTAAAACAGAAGCTTAGTTTGCATGAAAGTTTCCCAGTTGTTCTGGTGTTGACGACCGGTAAAATCATAGAGATTAAATTAACTTTTTGTTCTGATGAGGAGGTCCGATCTCCAGTCCAGGAAAACCTGCAGGACCCACATCAGTTCTTAACGCACACCCAAACAAACGGGAGCTGACCCAACACCCTGATCCTAAACGCTCAGGGTGCTGCCGCTGTCCTGGTTTCAATCTTTCAGCCAGATGTTGGACCCCGGCTCCGGGGATTAGCCCAGTTCACCCAGCAGAGGCTCTGGGAGGTGAAGGCGCCGTGTTGGCAGATGTGGCGTCTCACAGTTTCTCTTGAAGGTTCTGGAGAAGGTTCTGGGTCTGGAAAAGTTCAATTAGGATCTTTTGCACCAAAGAGGGAGAACTTGTCCTTCACCAAGCCGGTTTTGTTCTGTTCAACTGAGCCAACAGAGAGATGCTAACGCAGAACCTGTTGCTGTAAAAATTTACCTTAAGAGTCTGAATCTGCTGTTTATTGCTCAATTAGCTAGAAAAAAATTGCCTTTGCTGTGCTTAGTGAATTTTTGAAGGATTTCCAAGAAATTTTGTGTTGAGAATGGCTTTTTGCTTAAGTGTGCAATAAAATCTCCCCAGGACTTGTGCATTAAAGCAATGTGGTTGGTTGCAGGTAGGTACCGCATTAGTGGAAACGCAGACTGGCATTCATGAGCTTTAATGAGCAGATGGTCTCATGTGAGAGCTGGCTTCTTCATCCTCTTCCTCCTCTTTTCTTTTACACCAGCTCCTGTTTCATTCGCCTGGATCTGATTACCAACAATCCCTAAATCCGAAGGGAAGGCTTCCTGCCTCGGCTGAAAGTGCCAGCTTGCAGATTTATAGCTCCTCTTCCTCTGTGTAAGGGGGGGTTGGGGGGCAACCGGCATGTTCCACGTTTTATGGGGGGTCCGCTCCGGGTTTTCCAGGCCCGCCATCAGCAGACATGTTTCTGAGGGTCAGTGATCACCGGAACCGGTTCAGGTTCTGGAGCAGCTGTGCAGAACTCTGTTCAAATGACTCTGGAGACAAAACGACTGCCAGGCTGACAGAAACTGTTAAAAATAAATCCAACAGCAAACCCACGAGGGTTCAGGTCGCGATCCAAGCTGCACAGTAACACTTAACATGTTGCTAAAGCAGGACAGTCATGTTCTCCAGCAGAACCAACCAGCAGAACCAACCAGTTGAGGAGGAAGCAATGTCCAAGAGGACAAACGGTTGGTAAGACAGACGGTTCTGTCTTACCAACCGTCTGTCGACATTTATCCACTAATCAGAAACTGCTGCACTGGGTAAATGCACTTAATCAATTTATCTATTGATTGTTAATTTTATTATTTTTAGTGATTTAATTCCCTTTTTTATTATGTTAATATATTTATATACATCTATGTTTTTCTATTTAGTTTATTTTACATCTACTTGTTAAGATTTTATAAATTGCTTTGCTTAGTAAATTATTAGTTTGGAATGATCTTATAATTATTTTTTAGATATCCATTTTGTTTATCTACATATTTATCATTTTTGTAATTTACTTTTGTAGGGTTTGGAACCTGTTCTCAACTGCTTGTTGTTGTAGTTTTTTATTTGGTTTTGGAAACTATATTTGCATTTATTTTTTCCATTTAAAAATTGTTCATTTACACAATTAGCTCTTTTGTTTTTCCTAGCTGGTTTTTGACAAAACCTGTGTTGAATTTAACTAGGACTTAAGTTTTCTGTTTGTTTTTTTACAACTTTGAATTCCACATGTGGAGCATCTGCACCGATACAGCCGTGTTCTCTCTGTTCCTTCAGTGTCTTTATTTTATAATCACTGTTTAAAACATGAACTTTATGTTGCTCTCTAACTGCCAGCTGCTGTGAGGAGCCTAGTTAAATCCTCCACAGATTCAGGCAGAAGTCGGACCTCCTTGCCAGGCAGAAACCCTCAGGCTCTTCTGAGGGTTTCTGCTCTGCCCTGCAATTATTCTCAGCTTCACACGTTTACAGAACGACTGAAGCTTTTTTCCCATCAGGATGAATTCAACGGGTCCAGATCTCCACTGTTAGTTTGACCAGACAATGTACTGAAACTGAGCGATCCATCGATCCATCCATCCATCCATCGATCCATCCATCGATCCATCTATCCATCCATCCATCCATCCATCCATCCATCGATCCATCCATCCATCCATCCATCTATCCATCCATCCATCGATCCATCCATCCATCCATCGATCCATCCATCCATCCATCCATCCATCCATCGATCCATCCATCCATCCATCGATCCATCCATCCATCCATCCATCCATCCATCCATCCATCCGTCCATCCATCTATCCATCGATCCATCCATCGATCCATCCATCGATCCATCCATCCATCGATCCATCCGTCCATCCATCGATCCATCGATCCGTCCATCCATCGATCCATCCATCCGTCCATCCATCGATCCATCCATCCGTCCATCCATCGATCCATCGATCCGTCCATCCATCGATCCATCCATCCGTCCATCCATCGATCCATCCATCCGTCCATCCATCTATCCATCGATCCATCCATCCATCCATCCATCCATCCATCTATCCATCCATCCATCGATCCATCCATCCGTCCATCCATCGATCCATCCATCCATCCGTCCATCCATCTATCTATCCATCCATCCATCCATCCATCCATCGATCCATCCATCCATCCATCCAACCATCCATCCATCCATCCATCCATCCGTCCGTCCATCCATCGATCCATCCATCCATCCATCCATGCATCCATCCATCCATCCGTCCATCCAACCAGCCATCCAGCCATCAATCCATCCAGGCGTGGGTC